>JARFOD010005234.1:0-11656 GCA_031763545.1 Mopalia muscosa | reverse complement strand
GTTGGGGATTTTATAAAATGGGGAAAAAACTACCCCCCCCCCCCCCCCCCCCAGTTTACTAGGTCACAAATTCAGCTTATGCATGGAACGCCG
Organism: Mopalia muscosa; assembly: GCA_031763545.1. NCBI lineage: Eukaryota > Metazoa > Mollusca > Polyplacophora > Chitonida > Mopaliidae > Mopalia > Mopalia muscosa. Next base: position 11,563 of record JARFOD010005234.1, on the reverse strand, counting down.
AATCAAGCGGAGATAAGCTCGATCTGAATGAGTTATATATTTTGTTGCACCTTTTGGTCCAAATAAAATATGCTATATAAGCTGAATACATGGATATAAGACATGTTGAAAACTCAGGTTGTTTCCTTTTCGCCGTGGGGCTTGTAAATGAAGCTGTAGGGTTGGTCAATCTACAAACCAGTCGATACCGTTTGGTTTGTGTTTGCGTTATATCATAATAACGACAAATAAAACGAGTGGAGCTTTTTTGGATCTGGTTTAAGTCAGATTGTCGTCAGCCATTTTCATTTAATTTTACTTTATCATGTGATCGATTAGGGTATGCTTATTCAACTAAAAACAAAATCAACGAATCTTCCTGGCTCGTAAAATTGACAGGTAAAATAATATATAATAATTCTGACATTAATTCGTTAAAATAATTAACTCATTTAATCGTTATAACGGAATTTGAATCAATTGAAATGATGATATAGTAAGGAGTAAATTTATTAGCCGTGAGCACGTGTTAATTTGATGTATACAATAAGAGGATCGTAAGTCGATTTAACGAGGTATGTAACTATATACGGTAGCCAGAGTTTGGAGGAGGGGTCGAATCAGTTAAATCAATTATTCGCGTGAAAATGTTAATAGCTTTCTTTCAGTAATTTAAAATATAAAAAAGCGGGCGTAATTCTTACATTGTTGAGTCAACTCGAGTGGCATTTTCTGGAGTTGTTCATACATGTATCTGCCAAAAGTTATCTAGTGCCACTTGTTGGCGTTCTTCATTCTTGAACCGAATACAAGACTGTCAATTCAGATAAAACCTGCTAGAGTTATGTGTCACTGGCTCAATTTCCACACCCCTTTAAATAGTGTTCAGAGTAGTCTTTTGATAGCTGATTTCCATACATTACCCATGCTGGGATCTATTTTACAAGAACTTATTCTGATAAAGTGATTATACTTATTCTGCTACAAAAATGACGGTTATATTTGCATTGTATGATTATTTCACTGACATGACGCCACTGGCAACCAACAAAGTCACAACAGCACTATCAATGTACACCAAGGACAACGCTTGTTGTTTCCTTTGTCAAGATCAGTTTGTTTGAAAAGTAGAAAAATCTGTCTTTTCTTTGCACTAAAGTCAGGGAAATAAAATACCTTATTGATAAAATGACGATTTTTTAAATTTTGTTTATAAAATGTCTAATGTATACATTCAGTACCGTGTTTTTTTTATCTACTATCAGACACTAACAAGCCAACCGACCGAGGATCATGTAGATAAAATGGCTGCAAGAGTAGGATATTGTTTTTACAGATTATCACAGTTGAGTTTGTTAATAAGAAACAGGTGGTCTGGCTTGCCATCAAGTGTCTTCTATATGTGCTGGGAATCGTATGTCTTTCTCCTTAAAAACAGCTCATTGCAATACATGTCCAAAAAAGAGTGAACACAATGAAGTTATGAACGCATATCAAGCTAGATAAAGTTATCTGACACTTGTGGTGTAAGATGATTTGTCCGTTTTTCATTGGTAGACAGCCTGGTACTATTAAATTATTTTTGAAAATGTATATGTATATTATTTTCGTAATTAATTAATATTTTACTACATTGCGAACACTATTTTAAGTAAGCTGATGAATTGTCGCCATGAGTGTAGGGTCATTATAATAAGTCCTATTGCACTTGATGTAACTCTGAGATGAGATGGAATTGCTTGGACCAATAAACAAAACATTATATTCTCATGAAATCACAAACAATAGGCCTACTACCTGTTCCATGTATTGGCAGATTTGTTAAACTTGAAAAGGGTATCTGGTTGAGTTACCATAGCTAATTCAAGACATTAACATCAAATCAAAAGAGTGGCTGTTATCAATGTCGATTTTGTAACGGCACCAAACAAGTCTTGAGCGTGATGTTAACATTAAACTGGTGTAACTTCAATAACTCCGGGATGGCAACTACAACTATAGGGATTCTAAACAATTGACATTGGTATTTGAGGTTTATATTCAGATTTTGACGCAATAAAAATAAATAATTATACATTAAAAAAAAAAAAAAAAAAAAAAAAACATCCCGAAGAAGTGGCTTTTCAGTCAGCTTAATACACAGTTAAAGAATACAGGTAACACAGTATGTGATTAGTGGGTTTGAAGATGTAGGCCTTCAGTCTACACATCTGTCGATTTAAAATGTTGCTTTAAAAACAATTAAAAAGGATGCACGAAAAGTCACAATGTAAAGCCGTCGTGAGGGAAAACAAGGTGGTAAACTATAGTTCTAAGTGACAGTTTGTCTGCCAATCAGTTGAGATAAAGGAATTAAGTATTTCCTATTGTTTATTTAGATTGACGCGTCACCGCCTGGTAGAAGCGGTTGACGCTGAGAAGCAAGGGTGGTAAACTCTGTTCATTTGAGCTCGGCATGGCGTCCACCGAAGCCAGCATTTTCACAGTTTGGTGTCTTTTACGAACACAAAAACCTCATCTAAAAAAACAAAGGCCACGCTGAAATAATAATCTCTTTTGATAACTAATGAACTGTATTCAAAGAGCTTGTCATATATTCTGTCATATATATGTTCCGCGTCATTATATTCATTTGATACTTACTCAATGGGTTGGATTTATAGCGTAACCTCTGCAGACATTTTAATTACACAAGTGCATAGTGTATAACTGATAAATCTGCAAACAGTTTATTTGAGGATGTTGATATGCCTGAGCTCATATAGGTTAAATATGAGTTCAGTTTGACAACGTAAAATAATACGTTCACCATTATTATCTGAATATATCCCTACGTGAAAAAGAAGTATTTCAACACAATGAGATTCCCGTGGGAAAAGTCTAGCAGTTCAGTAAGTAGATTTAACCATTTAAATTTTCGGACCGATCGATTTCTTGTAAACATTGAAGGCTAGGGCCTATATATAGGCTACTAATTTCGATGGTTGGGTAACAACGTCAGTTATTTTATACGCTGCATGTTTTTGTTTAAATACTGATGCCTGGTAACATATCATTTAACTTACCGGTAATTAAAAATTGGTACCAGAATACTCCAGATATTTACTTTGAAAGCACATTGCAATGTATTTCAGTCTGCGGCTGAATCTCCAACCCCTTTTTTGTTCGTTGGAGTTATCCCCCTTAGATCGCTCTCTGTGAAAAGTTCACGAAGGGGCAAAATGTCTTTACACTGACAGGACAAGAAGCGAAAGTTTTTCACCACGTGTAATTCTATCTTTTGAACAAGATGGTTAAGATATTGCACCAAACCGAACTCTGATTTAAAGACTGTAAAATGTTGGTGGTAATGAATTTATTGAAATGTGCAGGAGCTGCAATGGTAAGAATCAATAGGAATATCCGAATAGCTGTCTAATATCACTTGTTTTCTTTCCATACTACCATACTGTTTACATAGCCTTTATATATAAAATAAGGCCTAGATTTTACACATGCAGATATCATATGTAATAGGCACTCCTGATGATGGTTTGATCAATAAACCGAAACGTTGAGTCAAAATGAATTCATTATCTTTCTTCGGAGTTGTTACTATACTTTAATATGTAATAGGCCCATCTAGGTTTGTTTTTGATGACGCTGACTGAGAGTAACTAAAAAACTATCGTCTTACTTGACCAGTTGTAGACCCTCTCATTATTAAAAAGTTAAGCAAGTGTTATTATAAAATGTATCACAGACCATAGATACAAATATTATATTTTATACATATTCATGGTATGTAAGCTTACTTCACAGTACTTGTAGCCCTTTACACACCAGTCTGTCATGTACTTGCTGATGAACTTGCTTTATGTTAGCCAAAGACAGGCAGATTTCTAAAAATGGTTAAAATGACAGGTAGAAGTTCTGTAAGCTTATCTAAGATACAGTGACTTTGATGCAATTTTTTAAACACATAATTCTATTAATATTATGTTATAGTTGCCTGAACATTGGGCTCACATCGATCCATAAATAATCTCACTCATCTACCTGTTGACTAGAATAATGGCCCTGGCACAGTGGTACTACTGTAGTCCAAAGAGCAGATTATCTGCTGTTGTGTAAGTGAAATATCCTTCAGTAAGCTTATGACTTGAAATCCAATCATGCAAACAAACAGGTACATTCTATGTTTGGTTTAATAAATGAAGCCAGTGAGCTTGTGCCAATTTTACAAAATAAAATAAAAAACAAAATATTTACTGAATGCAAACAAATTCTATGTTGCTTGCCCAAATCAAGGTATAAATAAATATAATTTGTTTTTAAAACAATAGCAATCGTTTTATAATAGTTAGCCGGTACAAATGAAATAAATATCATATTCATATATTGTGTAAATGTATTTTAGTAGAACACTTTAAGCCTGTAACTGTTGTTCTCATTTAAATGATGTAAGGCTGGTAAGTACAGACCAGACCATGTTCTCAATGTTGAAGAAAGAATGTCTGACCTGAACAGAATAAGAAATTCAGTGATCTGTATCAGTCAATTTACTGTAAATGTACCTAATGTAAACAGCACAGCTAAACAAACTACAACAATTATCAATAAAATAAATAAAATAATAAATAAGTAAGGAACTAACTGAATTTTTATAGATGTGTTTTGCTTTTAGGTTTGTCAGTTTAAGACTATAAGCTTATATTCAATATAAAGGATCAAGTTTTTAGTTGTCTCTAAGTTTCCCACAATTCATATGCACTGAAGTCATAATGTCAGTTACTGGTATTAATGTTTCACTCATGAATGTTTTATTTTGTCTTTGAATTTAGATTTTTGAGATTTGAAAATGTTAGCTCATAAAGGAACATTTTTTTAAATAATGGATTAGAATATATTTTAAATTTAATGTCTATGTATGTCTGACTTCAAAGATTTGAAAATCACTTAAAAACTTAAGTAGGTCAATTGTCAAGGCTCGTGTAAATAAAATCTAGGCTGATGTATGTGTTCCTGTATAGATATGTAAATATGTAATACAATGCTTTAGAGTTTAGTTTACACTTGGTTGATCTATTAGTTTGGTTAATAATAGTGAGTAAGTAGAGTCTTTATTATAACAGTACAGCACTCCAAGGTTCAGTGTTGTCACCAGTCATCGGCAGTCAGTAGAAGTCAGATCTAAAGCCTGGCTTTATTTCAGGGATAGATTTACTGAGATACTTGTGCTCAATCATTATGTACATATTATAGAGGATTGATTTTATGCTATATTGATCTGGTATCCACCCACTTTTGCATGTGTATGACTGCTTTTTGGTGACAGTGGAAATGATATATGCTGCAGCAGATGCATAGGTAAATATGTTCTCCAGAAGTGAAGTCATCGATAAAACCTTGTGTTGAAATCTGTGAAGTTCATTCAGTGTCTCGAGCATTAGCCTTTGATGAAGCCATATCTCGAGGCCTACATACATGTACATGTATACTGAAGTTGTTTCTTGAAGTCTCTTTTGAAGGAATGTTTTGAAGACATTTTATGATAGCCATCATATCTTAAACTTAGTTTAAAGTCTACATATTGAAGCTTCTGGAATCCTTTGTTGAAACTGTTTTAAATTATCGCTGATTTATCACTTAAAAAGACTTCTTTCATTGGTCAAACACCTGTTGCCCTGGAGGATTGACAGATCTACACAAATAGTTGGGAAACATATATAGGTGTATTGGGCATTTAATGGGGTAAGCAGTAAAGCTGTTTTTCTAAGGTGTTTCATTAAAGAATTAATTTTCAAGAACGAATTGAAAGAGCTGTCAATGTAGGCCTAATGAAGATGATGTCAGGCAATCATGTAATTAATGCGGATGAATTATAATGTATGCACCAATCCTACATCCTTATCATGAATCTTTATGCCTCTGGCTATATTCTCTCTACATTGCTGGTTGTCAAGGTGTAATACATGTACCCTCAACTTAGTCAACTACATGTACCGCACTAAACCCTAATGAAACAAACAATTAAATATTCACTATGAACTGGATGAAGGCTAACTCCCCGATATGACAATACAGTTCATGTTTTAGAGTGATGTCAATGTGGCCATGTACATGTCCTGCTGGAGGAAATCGCTCTCATATAAGTGGAATACCCTTAAGTATGACAAAAACCAGAATTCGAAAGTTTTCATATTATTAGTGAGATTGACCTTTCAGAATTAAAGGGTACACACCAAGCAAATCTGTCAGAGATTAATTTCCAGACCCAAATACTAGTACATAGGTATTCATAATTTGTAATGCACAGGTGTATCACTAGAAATATTTAAGTTCTTTAAGTGGCATTTAGAAGTTGTATAATTAATAACAAGTAAGAATTCCTTATGGATAACAACTTCTTGGTTTTATTAGTCACAACGTTTCTATCTCATTCCAGAGATTGTTTTCAAGTGTACCGGTATGTGATTAAAAAACATGGGCATATTTATATGATATTTGAGAGGATAAATGACAAATAAGAGAGTGGTTTTTTTAAGTTCTGCCATTGTTGAAGTCGGCTTGAAGCATGATAAGTTGGTCATATGCATTTGGTAGGTACAGGCCTTTGTCTCTGTTTAGCTGGGGGTCTAATCTTTGCCCTAAATTTTCATTCTATCCTGGTTGAAAGTTTCTATTTGTTCAATTTGCATTTTAATCTTTGTTTACTGTAACTCCAGTCAAACTAGATGCTAGATAACAGACAGATAGGTTTTGTTTAAATTCTTCAGTTATCGGAGTTAATCTGAGCCAATCTTCTAATCCACTTAGGTGTTAAGCCAGGGCAATAGGACAGGGTCTTAGGTGGCTTAGGTGTTGATAGAGCAGAACAGCACTATGTACCTGTATCTACATAAAGGCTTACAGGTACATAGTTTAAGGATGCCTGTTTTTGAAAAATTATGTAATTTCAAAGCTTTTCTGTAGTCCCCTCCTTATAAGTACAATGCCCTTCAGCATATTAGGGGTATAAACAATAATGCCAATTAACCCAAATGTGCTTCAATCACATGGATTATTTTTTAATTTTTTCCCTTGAAAAAAAATTGTAGGCCTAATATATAAAAAGTTGCTCCATACTAAGTAAAATCAATGTTAGTCCTGTGAGAAATCCTGGTGTAATCCTCTGTATTAAGTATAATTCTCTACTCTGATACATAAACATGTTTCTAATGATGGACTTTAAGAGCTGACTAGTATCAGTACATGTATAAACAAACAGATAATATTACAACTCACTTATCTTGATTTATATTGGCTGGCTTTGACCTTTGACCATTACATTCAGCCATTCACCTGTAACTAGAATACCTGTGCCAGTGCATGTATCTATAATTGACCAGGGCTCTTGATGAGTAAAATATAGTTGAGTGATCCACTGATCTGACACTCTTCAAATTTAGATTAAGGTGAACTGTGGAAAGTTTTTAATGTTAACTTAGCTTAAATTGGCTATGGAAATAAACCATACTGGCGAGCTGTCCACCAACATGTTATATTGATTTTACACCTGATGAAGATACAGGCATATGTATCGAAACGTTGTGTTCTATCACAAAACAAGAAGTGGTTATCCAGAAATTGTATAATTATGTTACTCCACTTCTAAATGTCGTTCAAAACTTATATCAAGCGTCGACATGAAACATGCAGTCTATTTTTTCTGTTGAAATTTTTTTTTGCAATATTTTTAGAAATAATAATTGGATTTTCACCACATTCACATATATCGGTAATTCTGAGTATTTAAACACTTACATTACCTACAGCTTTTTAAGCAAAAATATAATTATGTACATTACCATGTTACAGATTTGTAATCTTCTGTATAAGAGACTAAATACAATGAGTGTTCTGAAAATCGGCCAAAACATCCAAAAAACTTGTAGAGCATGACGCCACAGTGGTTCATTTGTTAACGTATTTGGAGAAAATCTCGCAAAAAAACACACCAGGCCTAACCGGGTCTGACTTCTTAATATACCAGACGTCGACAATAAAGAGACTCGAACCTATGAGCTGATATAAGTACCACTAATCTTCCGTCAGCCTACCCCTCACAGATTCGAGTCTCTACATTATCGACGTCAGGTATCTATAATCGGCTTATGAAGGTGATACGAGGTGATTTCAGTTATTACGGGGGTCATTACGGGGGCGCTAAGAGGTTATCTCCCGATTTCCGACCGTAAGACAGGCTGTGGACAATCCGTCTTGAGTGCACGATGTTAAACCCCAATTAAAGACCTGGTTTTTTAGGGTATTTTTATTTGTTTGTTTGTTTACTTGCTTGGGGTTTACGTCGTGCTTCAGATTAGATCACTCACAAGACGGCTACTAGCCCATTGGGCGACGGAACCCACCCCCACCTCTACTGGCAACAAACAAAGAGAAGTCAAGACATCACGAAATGTTGGTTTGATTCGGGTTTAACCTCATACTCAAACGTATTTCACTTTAAATGTTGACTCACATTGCACATTTTAGATTATTCGTAGCTGCGTATAAATAAGTGCCATAGCCTCGCCTCTTAATTCCTGGTAAGCTATACTGACGGCTTCCCAGTCTTCCCAGTGTGCGCTGAACAGGTAGAGGGCACTTGATGGTTTCAAAATGCCATGCAGCATCTAACTTTCCCGATTCGAACAACAACTTTAGGATAAAACCGTGCCATCCCCTTATTCTCGAGAGTCATAAAACCGACCTTTACTGTTCTCCACAATTTCAGGAAAATCAAGTTGCTTTCAAATTTGTAATGTGGGTCCAAATAAAATGGATTTTTTAAAATTAAGAATTAATTAAATTTGTTAGAAAGTTTAAAAGCCATTGCATTCATATGCAGCTGTGCGATATTATCATCCAGTCCCGGTGTAATCTTTATAGTTGTGAATTGCCGGAAGACGAAATTACAATACATGTGATTTCCCGAATATCACTATCTACACTGTCTACACCGTATTATGAAGGAGGTAATACAGCGACGGTTTTAATCAGATGTTTACATGCGTTTTTGATAGGCTTACACTTTGTGGTGCAGTCTAGGCCAGTCAAGTGCTGAACTATACGTTTATATATCCTGTCATATATCCTTTAACCTCTTCTTATAGTATATCTTTAAGCTGAACACCAACGCAGAGAGAAAAGGCATTCATTCGCTGTATGTTGTTTGGATTGAAATTTTTCGCTGAATTATAATTATTTTCTTTATAGTTTAAGAAAGATGTCAAAATATGTGGATATACCCTCTTTAATTGCTAAGAAAAGAGATGGCGGGGCATTCAAAGAGAGTGAAATTCAGGATTTTGTGCGGTGTGTTGTTGACAGGAGTATAACGGACGATCAGTTGGGTAAGTGATTCTGCAAATAATGTTTACATCATAAGAAACGAAGCATGGTTATTGGGGTATACAATTTATAGCATAATCCTTGTTACTCGAATAAAAACAAATCAACTGCCGGTGGTTAAAGTAGCTTCCTGTTGCCCTTGTGCTATCAGAGATAAGAGGCAACACGAAGCCAAGCTGTTTTAGGGGCCTTTTGCTCGAAGCGCTATAAAATTTAATCTGCTGTTAGATAATGTTTACGCTCCAATATGCAGCGGATTATACATTTATTTACTACTGACTATCGGTTAAATGAAGCTTAATATATATTTTTTTAAAAACCCGCTGTATGTTATGAGCGTATATGATGTTATGCCACGTTGAAACTCTATCTCTAACCCAGTTTTAGCGATTCAATCTGGTGTTAGCGGCTAATCGCATTTCGAGCAACTGATGTCTCTGTATAGTGTCTTGTGATTGAGCCGTTTTGACAGTGTTTGTAGATCGACCGATCTACGCTATCTTACAGATGTGGTAAACATAAGTTCTGGTGAAGAAACTAGGTTAACCATGTATACAATCAAACAAACAAAGAGATTTTACTAGCGATTTCCTCCCGGTTTTTCACCATAATAAGTCAAGGAACAGAGTGAAGTGGACAATCCTGCGTCATATAAGCGAAATAGTCTTGAGTAAGACATTAATCCCTAATCAAACAAATAAATAAACGGCTTGGACTGTACGGATGGTACGCTCAAAACGTTATCTTTATCACAAGATCATCACGTTTTGACGTGTTTGTGCAACGCTATTGAATCCATTCTCTGTGAGTGATATGTTGATCAGCCGATACAGCGCGCATCACGTGCTATGCAACGGGTCCCTTACCCTAGCACTTATCCTAACTTTAAACGACCTTTAGCCTAACTCTAACAATAACCCTAATCCTTATCCTAACCTCAAACTACCGCTAGCCTTACTCTAACAATAACCATAACCCTAACACTTATCCTAACCTCAAACTACCGCTACCCTTACTCTAACAATAACCCTAACCCTAACACATCCTAACCTCAAACTACCTCTAGCCTAACTCTAACAATAACCCTAAACGTTACATTTATATTGACGTCCTTTCTTACATGACGGAAGCACCACCTGACATCTAGGACAAGAGGCGAATTAAAAGCTAAGTGTTCAAAACTATAGGCCTACGTACAGCCAAATAAATGTAGGTTTAGTAAAGATTAAGCAGGCCACAGTTTTAGTCAAATGGTTTACATAATGAATTTCAAGTGGAAGTTACGACACTGCATGCTTGTATGGGATTATAGTGTTTTGGAGCCAATTACCCTGGAATAGTTGACACCTATTCACACCTACACCTTCTTGGCTATACCACTGGTACTATAGTGATGGAATTTGTCTTCATGTACACTGTGATATAGCTATTAAACAATACACCAAGAGAGATTTAAACAAGATCGTCCACTGGATTCAGTTATGTATCAACTGCAGTACACATATCATGTCGAAAACAAGTTTTATTTCATCTTAATCTTGTCATTGTATCATTTAAGATCTTTGTATATAAATTAATATTATTACCGCAAGCCATTAGCAGCTTCTTAAATTACATCAACTGTTGTCTTGTACCAATGTTGATGAGCTAAGAAATCTGGGTTTGTATCTACAAAAAGCTGCTTGATTTACATGTATACTTTTATATGTAGACTACTCGCTGCCACAATTTATGTAATCCTGTATACCTATGAGCTGTATCTGATATATGATGAATAAATTACTACTACTGCTATTAATACTACCACTACTACTACACTACTACTCCAATTGCTAGTTGTATACATACTACTACTACTCCAATTGCTAGTTGTATACATACTACTACTACTACAATTACTAGTTGTATACATACTACTACTACTACAATTACTAGTTGTACAGATACTACTACTACTAATATTACTAGTTGTACAGATACTACTACTACAATTACTAGTTGTACACATACTACTACTACTACAATTACTAGTTGTACAGATACTACTACTACAATTACTAGTTGTACACATACTACTACTACTACAATTACTAGTTGTAGAGATACTACTACTACTCCAATTGTAAGTTGTAGAGATACTACTACTACTACAATTACTAGTTGTATACATACTACTACTACTACAATTACTAGTTGTACAGATACTACTACT
>JARFOD010005223.1:0-11657 GCA_031763545.1 Mopalia muscosa | reverse complement strand
GAGATAGGCCTTCAACATGGAGTGACGTCATCTAATCTAGGATTAAAATTAATAGTGCTTTGAACAACTGACCCCTGAACGATTCAATTAAAAATGGAAGTATAAACTGAAAGCGAAACCTCATAACATAATGTTATTTTTTGGCCAAAACTACGATATTTGATTCTGCAAGTATTGGGTGACAGCCATGATCAATTCAAACGATTATTTTTGAGAAATAAAATGTGTTTTTGACATAAAAGTATGCAAAAAGAAATATATTTTTATCCAGCTTCGCGACAGGTACTTTTAAAAAACCGTATCGAACATTTTCAGTGCCGCGGATTTACTATCTTACAGGAACGATTCCATGGCACAATGTATCAGAATGGGGTGTGTCTATAAAATAATAAATGAATATATTTCCAGTGCACAGTAGCTGTTTGTGGCCAAATTCTCACCCAAGGTTGATTTAAATAAAAATAACAACTTTTTAGTTTGCTTTTCTGAACCGTTGTCTGCCATGGTCACGTGATCCCCCTGGCTTACCCTGCTCTGAAGCTTGGGAACTTGGGGGTGACCCGAGTGTGACGACACTAGCCACGTGAACGATCAAATGACACACCCGAGTTGACCCGGGGGTAATACGCGCGAACGGAACAGGAGCATGTCTGAACATCCTCGGCCATTTCCGTACAGTAAATAACCTCCGACGTAAAGCTCAGTTCAAAGTCGGCCGATAGTGAATATTCATGAGCTACACCGCTCTCAACTGTTTGGAGACACATTTGAGTTTGCTATGTTCACATGCTGTTCGCTACAATGACATATATATAACGTTATAAATAGGTCATCGGTTCGCTGTACTCGACTAAAATGTAGATGTCTGTCGTAGCTTACAAATACAGTGTGTATGTTCCTTATATCCCTAAGTTCCCTATAGTTTGTTCGAAGTTAATTAACAGTTCACTTGTCAGTTAGCTATCTCGGTCTTCTAGTTATCAAACGGATAACGAAACAGATTTACTTTCATCAGACTGAGTTATCCACGTGTTTTTGTTTACGTCTGAAGGCTATCCTTGTGTAGATATGATGACATCATTGGAGCTACATCGTTATTAAAATACTTACAGGGGATGAAATTTGAATTATTTGCAACAAATCATACATAAAAAGTGTACAGTGTTTTGTTTAAATGTAATTTTATTCGAGAAACGGGCTCGTTTGTCGCTTTTTGGGGGTATAAATCCGCGTAGTACTTTGGTTGATTTCGACACATGCGCGACGAAATATCCGGCGGTTTCAATTACTGGCTTTCTTGTGGTATTATTGCTTCCATTCACCTCCGAGATAACTTTACCGGTACGGAAAGTGTCGAAGGATGTTCCGACATGAAAGAAGCTGTAATAAAAACAAACACCAGACGAATTAAAAAGTGTTTCCAGGAACTCTCTTATCGAGCTGCAGTACATATATGCATCAAATTTGAAATGTGTTGAAACATTTTGTTGCATTAAAACAAAACACGTTTTTCCTCAAATGTAGAATTAACGTTTCCCATTTCTAAATGTCGTTCAAATTACAATATATTTTTCATTTTACAGGATCCAAAGTGTGTGGTCACCAAGTCTTTAGAATATCGATGTAAGTATTTAAAGAAGTTCATTCTGCTCCATTGTCCAACTGTTTTGCATATCGTTCTTTTTCCATAATGGGCATATAATTAAATGTCAGGTTTCGATTGTCGATAAGCCGAAGTTCAATTCGGCATGGCACCGATATGGCGGCAGTGTATGATAACATAATATAGGGCAGCTTTAGAGACCGGTTTTTTTTTTGTCATTTAAAACTATAACTAGATTTCGATTTTCAAACCCAAAGTTGATATTGTCACAACCTAGACAAAGCAATGATTAGCAATCTGTATAGTTTAGTTTAGTTTTTGGGAACATTCAATTAAAACTGTACGTGTCAAGAATGATTATAGATTGGCGGAACATTTAATACCAAACGCAACATACTCTTCACAGTTTCTGATTGCGTTGGTGTAATTGTTACTTTTGAGATTTTTTCGATGCAATATATTTAATTTAATCCTGGCGTTTCACAAAATGGCGGTTTCTAAAATAGATGTACCAGAGTTTTACAAGGTATTTAATTTAAGTAGAAAAGGTTTTCTTGAATCATTTGACGTGATCCACCCGTTATCAGCTTATCCAGACCTAGCAGAAGAGAATGTCTATCTTACACACCAGTTGATAGTATTCGGAACCTATGATTTAGGTTTTCAGACGATTCTTTGTGGTTTGGCCCTGCGGTGTTATGTTACTCTGTTCTACAGGCTAATGACATCCCCATAGTTTATCCTACGGCAACCTCCAAATCAGTTCAGTACAGGGTATTGCACAGAATGGCTCTGTGAATAAAATAGCCACAAACCCTCGAGGTTTACCCTTTCAAACAACAAACTTGTTATCACGTTTGCAAAGCAAACGTCAAGAATTATTGAATCAGCTCGAAACCATAGAAAGGCTACGTTGGCAGTTTGCTTTCAATAAGCGCGTTCAATGTGAGATGGTTTTGCTTGGCGGATGTCTTGTAGTGTCTTTGGAGACAGTTGAGTTGCCGATGCCACTTACCGTTTTATTGAAGAAACTTCAATTTCTTTGGAGAGCCTCTGCTTCTCTCAGACAAGACCTCTCACTGTCATTTACACGGTCTCCAAGCAGTCCAGGAAAATATATTTGTGGCACATTTCACTGGGGCGTGTATTACAAGGAGTAGTCTTGAGTACAACACATAAGATTTTTCTAACGTATTTTTTTTTAAATGAAAGTTTCTATAACAAACAAAACTGAGCGGAACTGAAACTTTATTTGTAAGTTAACATAGGAAAGCTACATACCAACATCCAGTTCAATCCACAGTAATGTTACAACAAGAGACATAAAATTGATATTAAAAAAGACTGTCTACGGAAAAATAGCCAAAATGGACACAAAAATCAATAAATTTCTAGTTAACTCAATTTTGATGTTAGTTGCAATAAGAAAACAAACGTGGAAAACTGATTGCATTACCAATAGGCGATGGTTAAGCCTATAGTCTCCGGATTTCACCGGCATGGGACTAAAAAGTTTATTCACTAGAGTTTTTACCCAAAAAATTTAAAAAGCTTACAGTAATTATACCGGATTAGACAAAAATAGCCTTGAGTAATTTTATATTTAGAGGCTTTCGATATTACCTGGCATGCTTCATGTTTAATGTAATTTTTAATAAACGTTTTTATTTCTTTTATTTTGCAGTAAATAATAACTTCAAAACTCCCTAACAACAAGGAGCAATGATACGATTGGCAAAGTTGTGTGTGGTTACAACATTCGAAAGGTGAGTTAAGACATATAAACTAATTATCACCGTCCGATCAATATTATTCACGTTGGCCTAAATAAAAAAAGCCCGTGCACTGCCAAATTTAATTTTAATATATGCATCCTGATTTAACATGACTTTGTAATGATTCTTCTTTCTGTCTTCTAAACGACTGAATTAAATATCAAATGTTTCAAAATTTGGACAAATACAAATGAACTTTGCTGGCCAGTCTAATTTCCATTTGTTTTCATTTCAGAACTATATACAATATATTGAATACATATTCTTGTGCTGCTACTTTATGGAACTCCACTTGAAACTCATCTGCCTATTCATTGCTAATCGCAAGTTACAAAAGGAAAATTCTATTTACTGCGACAGTAATGTTTATTCGTTACAATTTACAAGAGAATGATGGTATGGACAGTTGAATCTGACTGAAAGGCCTGACGTTTCGTCAACAAACATCTGTAATATGTAGGATTGAAAAAACTAAAGCACAAGTGCGTGCGCGCTCTTACTATTGGCAAAATTTGGTACCATCGTGGAAAAGTAAAGACCTCATAATTATGTTTTCAAACTCAGAAGAGGGTGGTTTCATGATCAAAGAATCAAAGAACGGATAACCCACAGTATGTTGTTTTCTACATATTACACAATTAAATGGCCCAAATAGACCAATGGATCTGTTCTCTATCAAAAACGCTATCAATTTGTTTAACTTATTTCTTGTGAGGTGTAATTGCTAATGACAACTGTTAATGGACAGCGTCGTTCTCTGGTGAATGTCCACCCGAGCCGACCAAAATGCTAATTTGATCACAGAACACGGAAAGCCGTTTAGTTCTTATTGGCCATTTATTACATAAGCCAATTATGTGTTTTTTCGCATATTAACTGGGACTACCACCAACAGTTTGTTATATGTGATTGTCGCAAGCATTATTCAACTGTCGACTTAACGAACCGTCCTATGACCCGCTTTTTGTATCTCCAAAGTATATGTGTATGTAGAGTGTCTTAACTCCTGTCATGCAAAACAATACTTCTCATTTAGGTTCTTGTCAGGACCGTTAAAAATACTGATTTTTGACGACAAAGAAAAATAAAATGGTGCTGCATGGTAACCCTATTGTATTTAAAGGGTAGTTCAGGAATTCGTAGTGTGTCCTGAGTGTCATGCTGATTGGGGACAATATAAAGTATTTGATGCATATAGGAACACAAAAATTAAAAAAATTTTGCATTGCTTATTCACGTTCTAGAAATAACTGACATAACCTGTGTACAGTTATAAATCTCCAAAGCTCTAGCAATTTTTGTTTCTATTTGTTCAACGTTCTGATTTATTTATAATATGTAGATCAAATTTTTTTAAAAATATATATGTATTTACTTTCAGGCTGAATTGATTGTTTTGTTAAATTATGCTTCACAATAATAACTTAATAGTAATGTATTAACAAAAAAGGCTCAGTCTCATCACGTAAACAAGTGTGTTTGTTGCACAAGTGTGTTTGTTGCAGGACTAATCTGGATTAAGTTGTTCATATCGAAGAAACCTAGCCACACATTGTCAGTCATTTGGAACTAGTTATAGTAAATTTGTGTTTTGTAGTTTTATTTATTTGAACATTTGTATTACTTGAAGCTTTATAGTCAACATAAACATATATCACTGGCGTATTAAATTCGCAAACACGACATAATCAGTTGTTTCTCTCACAAGGGGCAAAAGTAACGTTTAAATGTGTAAATGGTGGCAAGAACGTAATTTACAATTTCAAATCCGCTTTTGGATCAATCTCGTTTGTAACCGTAACTGTGTGAAAAACGATCAAGACAACTATGTTGTTCTTGTTTTATGTACATTTCGCATATCTAAGGAAGTCTTGATTATAATTGGTACAACACTTACAATGATTTCTGTAAAGTCGTTTTAGGAGTTTGCAAGACATGCCAGTCAAGAAAAATTATGCAATTTGTAAATAGTTTACTTGTGCATCGGTATTATATCTATGTGATTTAAATAAAATTGTAATTCTTTATAGAACTCAAAATGCGAATAATACCAGCATGATACTGCTATATAGATACGTATAGAGTATTTAATAGCTTTACCTAGACATTTATGAATGTAGTTCTGATTCCGTTTCTCTTCGTTTGATTTGTCGTTGGATTGCTTGTTATTAAACATCGTTTTAAAGGGTGGATAACATGAAAGAAACCTCAAAAATAAAAATAAAAAAAATACTTATTGATTTTCGATTTGTTCTGCACATGTCCCGGTAAATACGTGCACAAAATATCGATATGCGGCCTTCGTACTCAGCGATACATGGAATGAGGCCTTCTATTTTCGTGACTCGGCAATCCAACTAAGGTGGTTCAGATTTTTATATTAGGTGATGTGTCAGTCCATATTGGGTGGTTCAGAAGTTCCATTTATGGTGTTTCGGCAGTCCATTTAGAGTGGTTCAGCTGTCCATTTAATGAAGTTCAACAGCTCATTTATGGTGGTTCAGTCCGTGTAAGGTGGTTTATCGGTCCATTTAGGGTGGTTCCGCAGTTCATTCGAGAGGGTCCAGCAGACCATGAAGGCTGGTTCACCATTCCAGTAAGTGTGGTTCAGCAGCCCATGACATGTGGTTGAGCAATCCATCTAATACGGTTGAGCAGTGCAAATAGGGTTGTACAGTACAGTCCATTTAATGAAATTTCACAGTCTATTTATAGTTCCTCGGCAGTTCTGTTAAGTCGGTTCACGTGTTCACCCCAGATGACTCGGCGGTTAAATTAAGGCGGAGTCTGTTGGCTTCGGGATTAACGTCCTACTCAATAGTATTACATTTATATAGCGACGAGTTACTGTGCCTTGTTTGAATACGATGGAAAAACCGTGAGAAAACCTCATTAAAACCATGCAGTGAGCGCTACATCTAAGTAGGATCAGTGCATTAACCATTGAACCACGGCTGAGGGTCTTGGCTCCTAAGTGTATTAAAGAGATGTACTTGTATCTGAAATCCTCAGTTTAAACGGTACATTTGAGTTGGTTGTTCACTCTATTCAAGATGATGTATCGGTTCATTTAGGGTGTTTATTCATTCTAATTAAGATGTTCGTCAGTCAATTGCGGTCTACCGGTCATTGTAAGATGGTTCAGCAGTCCATAGATATATGGTCAGTTAAGATATATTGACATATACAAAAGCACCCACATAACAGAGTACCAGTCCACCGACGACCATGAGTGAAGGAAACCACGATTCAATTGTTTGGTTGGTTGGTTGTTTGTTTGATTGAAGGCAAAACAGAAGACTCAACACGCAATACAAAGACATCACCAATCCAGTTCTGAGAGCACTGGTGTAACAGTAAGCCCCCTGCTTACCGCTTGTCCACACCTGACCAGCGCCATGTGCAATACGTGTTTTATACAAACTAATACAAATTAAGTCAGCCGATAAAGGAGACAAATTTCTGTCTCCAAGGTTAAACAGTCGTCCAGTCGAAATATTGTATTTACATCGATCATAGCTTTCACTGACTAAAAACAGCCTTGATGTAGAATTGATATGGAAATTGGAGTATCCGATGTTTTGGGGGGTCTGGAAATGTTTTGGATGTGTCTTAGCTTTCGTCAAAGGGTGTTGACTGATTACGTGAAGCAACTAGGATAAGCTTGACACATTGCGGTAAAAGTACATAACGGCAAATAGCTAACTGTCGAAAGTGTGTTCGCCTAATTTGGATTGCTGATTTCTCGGACTAAGCAAACGGAATCGTAGGACAGATTGACCTAAGACCTGTGTCCGTCTGACAGAAAGCACTACACTCTATTTTAATACCGACTCACTAAAACTTTAACAACTTTACATACTAGTCACGCAACTATGGTACAGACCATACCAACTTGCATTTCGAACTACATTTGTCAATGACCATTTCTAAAGACGTGATTTTAATGATTAACATATAAAATATTATTTGTATCCAATTAATTCAAACCACATTAGACGGAATTATGCCACAATGAAAGGATCGGACAGCATACGAAACATAACCATCTGAGCAAAAGAGTGTTAAATACTACATTGATTTCTTTGCAAAAATCATTATTATAAAAAGAAAAACGTTAAAGATTTTTGAAATGTCAGTGATCCAACGTTAATGGTTATAGTAGACAGGACTCTCTACTGCCCTCAGAAGAAGAGTCAGACAAATAATAATCCCCGGATTGTTTTACAATTATTCTCAGTTAGCCACGCCAAAATGGCGGTGCTTGGACAATTTAATGTAGAAACGATAATGAGTAATACTGTAGCGTATGTGTCTCCTGGTGGGTGAAAAATGTGCTTGTTGTTACTTTGGACAAAAAAGGTCAACAGACCTCTCCGACATGATAGGGAGGTTTGCACAGATTCGGTCAAACGACCCTATGTTCCTATTAAATTGTAATCAGTTTAGCTCTGTGTCTGACTAAACCTAAAACACTCTAACCAGAATGATCGATTAGAATTGGAAATACTTTCGACAAAGCTACTGTCATTGCAGCCCGTGAACACAGGCCCTAACACTTCGGACTTGGATGACCAATTTCACGTTTTGTAAAATTCGCCAGCGGTTTTACCAGTCTGACACGACACTGACAACACGCAAACATAAAATACAAGACAATTGTTTGGCTCAAAACATGACGCATTAAGACAAAGTGCCCATTTGACAATGCTTCCCAACAAACAACTTCGTTTTAGATTTATCCCTGCCCAAGGAGAACTTGGACAAAGAGGTGTCTTACCAACAAACCGCGTCTCTTGTTCGTCAGTTTCATTGATATTTTTAACTGTCTTCTCAAAGAGAATTCACTTATATTGCTATTTGACACACTATTTTACTTCAATATGTTGAAAAACGTTAAGGAAATCTCGTGAAAACCACCCCAACGAAAGCAGGAGTGACTACTCTTTACACATATGATCCCAAATTGGACATAACATCAAAGGAAGATCAGCAACGCAATAGGCGTACCACTGAGCGACGACCACAGAAGCGACATAAGATAATGCAATTAAACAATTGATAGTTTGCAAGACAACACACAATAAATATCATCGCGTCAGTTGTATGCACCAATAAAACGTTTACAGGCACTGAGTTGAATGAGTACGAAACCCACCTTGTTAAAGTTCATTGGGTACCGGCTATCTAATATATATTAACTAATCACAATTTAAGCGCTGCTTAACTCTTTATTCTGCAGTAGCCCAACCAAGACTAATTGATGTCATGATTTGTAATTGCAGACCCCGCTAATTGTTTAGAAACAGTTTCTTGTACTTTAAGAAAGAGCCCCTGATGAATTAACAGCGTGCAGGCTTAGTCAATCTCAGGTTGTAAAACCCAATAATGGTAACAGGAGTGGTTTAAAACGTTACTTAATGTTATTTTACTCATATTATTGGAAAATCAAAGCCCCGTTTAGTCAAAATATATCGACACTGGACCTTGTACTTCACCAGCCACACTGGAATGACACAGGGCCCTTTAACCCACCGAGCCTCTGTTGGTCACAGAGTCACAGTAAAGACCACAACCGGCCACAGTATTTGGACATTGGTCCCATATCTTTCAGAGTCAGGCTATTCTTACTCCAGCACCCTTAACTCACACATCCAGACAAAATACTCATCGGATCGTTACTCGATTGCATTTATTCGATTTTACGAAAAGGTTTCTATGAGCCCAGTACAAAATCAAAGCCCGACCTACAATTAAAGATGGTGGATTTTTTTTATGTCTTTTAATATTCACATTTTTTTAGAGGACTTTTTTGGTATCTATTCATAATATAGTACTGCTTATTTGTTTGCGTGTTTGTATATTTATTTGAATCGGGCGTAACATTGCGCCGGGTGTCGGAAGCCATCATGGTCAACATTGGCAGCAAATACAGCACAAGGCAATCACACGGAACAACAACACTACTGGTTCCTATTGCCCCTTAGCTAAGACTGTTTGTTTGTTTGATTGGGGTTTAACGCCGTACTTGAGAGTATTTCACTTATATGGATTGTCCACTTCACACTGTTCCTTGCCCTATTACGGTGGAAAACCGGGAGGAAACCTCGTAAAAACCACCCCCGCTATTGCAAGAGCCACATCTTTTGACTCACTCATATCTTAGCTAAGACTCCTACCATCAACCGACTGCATACATCGAACAATAGGTTTCATTTGGCATTGGCTATAGAAAAATGAAGAGATCTAGCTGGTATTTATTCCATAGTACTACATGTAGCAGTTTCGATATAGAAATAAGATAAAAGCGGTTCCTAACCATGTATTTTGCTTCATAGATAATACCATCTTGGCCAAGGGCTTTTCATTGATGACTTCCATACACAGCCGATCAATGCATCTTTATAACAAGGGCAAAAAGTTAATGGATTTATCTAACTCGAACGTGTGGGATTGAAAGTGATAGTAATCCTCCAATGAATGGTTTTATCGGAGCCGCAAGGAGGTCCGCTCTGAGAATAAATGCATTATGTAAAGACGTACTTGGGGGTACCGGTGGCATCCTCGTTTCCCGAAAACTCTCCAGGCATAGTATTGTATTACTCTCCACGGTGCTAAACTGTAACAGAATTCATAAGTACTCCCTTGACACAAGTAACACATTCTATCAATAAAATAATTCTCATTGTATACACAAGTTAAATTCATAATCGTCAGTCCTAGATTTGTTCTAAATCAATTCATTATATCAATGTTGTTCATTAATAATGCCTGTTATTAATATCGACTTCAAATACCATAAGTGCTTTAGCAAATTACACTTTCTTTGCTTAAATTTTATCGTAACCTTCAAATTATGTTGTTACAGCTATGGATTATTATTATCAATGTCGCATATGATATAAGATGCACCTTAAGTTAATTCAATTGATATCTGCCGTATTAAATTAGAATGGTTGACGTCTGGGAAATACTTATAGAATGGCCACATTAGACACTGTATCAAGCAATTGCCGAGAAAAAAGTATTTTATGATATCGGAAAGAACGGTAAATTGTTTCCAGCCAGTGTCTTGCATGTGAAAGCGTTAAAAGAAGCTTCCTGTGGCCCTGGTGCTCTCTGAGTTGAAATCACAAATTCAATATGTTTGTCATGTATTTGTATTTTGTCTTTCCGTCACTTATTGTGTGGACACGCCTTCAAATAAGATATCAACCAATCAAACTCTCCACAGATCCGTTTCCTTTTATGCATTAAAAAAGGTCACCGATAGAAACAAATATTTCGCAGTTACCACAATTGTGGAAAGCGTTGTTCAAATTCATCTAATGCCTTTCTCTGCATTTATCAATGCAATTTTAAGCACAAGAACTTATAATTTCTGAGGACGATCACACATTAGACACATTTTTAAGCATGCATGGCTCAATAAATTACTGCGGAAAGTATTTGGCGAGGCACCAAAACAGGATGACCTATAAGATGAGAAAGACGTTTGGATCATAAATCACCTCTAGCATATTTATCCTTTAATTCACAGTAATGATGTATCTATGCCCAATTATTAACAATTTCCTAAATCATTTACCAGCACAAAAACTCATACGTTTCGCGGTCGAGTAGTCTCGAAGCTTATACTACCAATATAAACATAAAGGATAAATATGTTAATATATGACAATAAGCTTAAAAGGTATCCATGAATTGTTGGTGGATAAGAAAGCCAACGAGCATTTTACTCCAAAAAATAGCTACTCCTTTGAAAAGGAAAATCTATCATGCACTTGTTTAAAGAAAGCTGATTTGATTATTCTATTATTTTTCTCGTTACAAGAGCCAATTCTCCGTAGAAATAAATATGGAATCGATAATAATCCTTCTTAAATGTAAATCAAGACATAAATCTAATAATTTTTTGCCATCTCTTTACCATATAGAGAAGTACCATTCATGTAAATCGCGTAGTTTATAACCGATTACAATTAATAGGCTCGCGGGGTAGGTCTACTTCGGTGATATCCACTATCTCTAATAAAACGTTTATCTTAATACAACAGACGGTGCACATTGAAAACCATTCACAATTTATGTCCTAATTCCCTGCTAGTTGCACCGCGAAGGCAGTACCATTAAGAGATTTTTTTTTCTGTTGTGACTTTCGGAGTTTTGGGGTTTTTTTTTTTTTTTGGAAACTGCCAACTTTTAAAAGTTAAAACTGCATACTTAAAAAAGATTGAGCATAGCCAACGGATGTCCTCAGATATTTTAAAATTAAATTT
>JARFOD010005212.1:0-11657 GCA_031763545.1 Mopalia muscosa | reverse complement strand
CCATTGGGCTGGCACGTCGTCATATAAGTGAAATACCCTTGAGTATGACGTTAAACCCCAATCAAACAAACAAACAAACCAATGCTAAGTAAAGACAGCAGTGTTACTCTTCACACAAACTACCCTTAGTCAGAAGGCTGTAATTTTGGGATAAAAATAAGACTGGTGAACGAGTTTCTGTTTCATCTGTTAAAAATTTGGAGCGATATCATTGTCATTTATTTGGGTGATAATGTCTTACCTCTGTCAGACTCGACCTTCTTATCCCTGCAGTGTCCTCAACGTCAGGTGTCTTGATACCAAATGCCTATATTTTTCGTTTTGTTAAAAAAACCAAACTCCCTGTAAATGTGTCCTTTGCTGGGTTGTCGGTGTCCCCATTGTTAGCTCGCCTGTACTAAGTAAGGAGGGCTTATGTCATACCCCTGGCGTCGGCGTCAGCAACGGCGTTGGCGTCAGCCATGTAAAAGTTTCTATAATGAAATGTACCTAGGGAATTTTTCTGAAATGTTATGCACAGTTTACCTGACGGGAAAGGAAGACATGATTAAAATAATATGGAATTCTGTGAATATTAATTATGCTAATGAGGTGATATTGTTTTTTTTTACAAAATGGCGGACAATTTGCGTTAAGCACTATATATCCAAATTGAATAAACCGATTTTCCTAAAATTTTGGGTAAATGTTCCACAGCATGAGATGAGAAGGATATTTCTGTTCAGCTAATTATATGAATTTTAATTATTTTAACGAGCTTTTTAAGCAAATTTCATTAAACACCATAACTCCAAATTGAATTGCCCGATTTTTCTAAAAAATTGGTTAGAGGTTCCACATTATGAGAGGAGAGGGATGTTGTCTGTCCAGCTAGTTATATGATATTAATTATTTTAAAGGCTTTTTAATTAAATTTGCGTTAAGCACCATAACTCAAAATTGAATCGCCCGATTTTCCTAAATTTAAAAAAAAAAAAATATTCAACATTATGAGAGGAGAGGGATGTTGTCTGTTCAGCTAATTATATGCATATTAATTACTTTAACGAGCTTTTCAATTAAATTTCCTTTAAACACCATATCTCCAAATTGAAAAGCTTGTTTGTCCTAAAATTCTATGTAAATATCACACAACATGTGAGGAGAGGGATATTATCTGTTCACCTTATTATGTGCATATTCATTTCTTTAACAAGCTTTTCAATTAAATTTGCGTTAAACACCATAAGTCCGAATTGTATAGCCCAATTGTCCTGAAATTTTTGCGAAATATCACACAGCATGGGGGGAGACGGTCATTATCAGTTCAGCTAATTACATGCATATTAATTACTCTTAACGGACTTTATGCATAGATATTAAATCATTTTGCATTTTACCTTTACGGCAAAAGGAATGCATTCACTTTCATTGGCAGAACAGGCGAGCTCTTTGGCAGCCTTGGTGCCAAGTATTTTCATTTAACCAATTACTTGCTCATGTCGGGAATTAAAAAATGGAACTTAATTTGTATTTTTTTTTATTTTTAGCCAGAAGTGAGCTAGGTCGATAATGTAAAACTCAGTTATACTGAATTATTGAAGATTAACATAAATTACGTAACTCATATGGTATACCATGTGTATTTCCAATAAAAAGTTAATCTGTATTTACAAACGTGTTAATATCCCGGTGTAAACTCCCAGCAATCAGCCAATCGATACTGTCGTTCGGGAGGTAGTATTCTATACCATAGTCGTTCTCAACCACTCGGCTCTCCTTGTTAAGCTGTGCTTACTAATCCTACTCAATGTACCGTTTACCCGGATCTAGTCCTTCTGTCGTCCATCTGATATGGGAGTAACTCACCCGATGTGGCTCCGGCAATCTCAAGGATGGTTTGTACGAGGTTTCCACCGTTATTAAGCAAGGAGCAGTGTGTAATGTACACTCAATCGTCATATAAGTGAAATAGTCGTAAGTACGACGTTAAACCCCAATGAAACAAACAGACAAAACCCTATTCTACAGCCTCTAATATCTTCTCAATTATTAGTATTTTATTGTTGTATTATTGTCTGAAATTGTCTGTTTGCGCCAAGAAATATTGACAAGCGCATTTTAGGGAATTTAGAAATATGAGTAGAATTAATATTATCAACTGACAGAATCCTTTTTTAGAACCGGATATATCTTCTGACTTATTATTATTTTATTGTAGTTTTATATTGTCTGTTTGCGCCCAGTAAATTAATATTAAGAAATACGAGTAGAATGAACAGTATCAACATGAAGCGAAATCCTTTTATCTACCGACTTATTAGTATGTACAATTCTTGTTAACCAATGTGAAATTCCTTTTTACTTATGTTGAAAAGATTTTCTACTATTTCTACATATTTAAAATAAAATTTTATTTTACTTAAGTAAAATTCTTTTCAATATATGTAAAATTCTTTTCAATATATGTGAAATTGTTTTGCACATAAGTAAAACAAAAAAGCCCTAACTATTTCACATGTATATGTGAAAAAAGAAATTACATTTATGTTTATATTTTGCATATGTGCAAAAAACTGAGAAATGATTTATCCCCACACCAAGCTACTCTGCATAACATAGGATGAATAGAAATAATAGAAATTTATATGGATAGCATGAATATAATTAAAGTTAATAATTAAATGGTAATTAAAAAAAAATATATATATAGGCCTACTGTTTTTTGCTACTATAAACCAAAATATGCTCCTTGGAGTAGTTTTACTGTGTTGAAGTCTTTCCGTTTTGGCGTGCCACACTGACGCATTCATTCCTGACATAACTGTGTTAAGCAACTGACCGAGTTTTGAACACATCGATTGTTTTGTACCTCGCTTTTTTATTAAACGATAACGTTTTACAAAGAATTTTCTTAACAGACTTCCTGGTATTGCTGAAACTACGTCAGAGAGACGTATGAAGAAAGAGGATTCTGAGAAAGCCGGAAGATTCAGATACATATTGTCATTATGATTATCGAAAGAAAATGTTTTGTCATAGAAAGAAAACAACCGCCAGCAAGAGATTCCTTCCAATCTGAATATAATGTAATTCATCCTCGACACTATAGGTAATGATAAACAACAGCCAATCATCCTCTTAAATGCAGAAAATATTTTTTTAATAACGTAATAACACCCAGTCTTCCCGTAAACAGATAACAGCTAGTCATCGTCTTTATAATAGATAACGGAAACCAACGTTCAGTCGTCGAAAAAATTAAAGATAATAGTGAAAAAACTGCCAGTCGTCCTCTAAACTAAACAAACTGAAAAACTGTGTATTATATCAGAAGTCTATCAAGCAGAAGTATTAATCAAGCCATTACCCAGTCTTATCGTCATTGTGACGAGACCCAGCCCATTGTAAAATATAATCAATTCTACGTCGATACATTGGCTCTAAGATACACCCAAACTATCTTATTTTGCATTTCTTTTATTTGTGTATCTGCGGCATAGGTCGCCCCTCATATTGGCGGAAATCAACGCGCGATGGCCTGGCATAGCGTATGAGAGTTGTCTTAGTCTCGTCCACTTCAGAAACTCTCGCGAGAATACGATTGGAGAGAAGGGATAGATTAATAACGTCATCAAAACTAGGGTGTGGAAAATACCACAGTCGAGTATAAATTTTTTTACTTTAATATTGATTTATTTGTTGACTCTCAGGTACTCGATTTTCCTATCATCATCAATTATCTACAGTTAACTTCAACTGCTAGGCCTGACGATAACAGTGCAATAGAGATGCTTGTCTTTGAAAATATGCAATACAGATATTAATTTTAAAAAAGAAAGAAAAAAAAAAAAAAAGAGTTTTTTCCCAAGGGAGATAACTAAGTCTTCGAAGTCACACACATTTAAAACATGGATGGCATCATTTTAAAAACTGCCAGAAATTTTGTGTATAAGTTGTAATTTGTCATGACGCTTTGAAACTATTCCCGGTGTAATATTTATTGCAACAGATAATGTTATTTCTTTTTTGTATATCAGAGAGTTTTGTTTACCGACTTTTAACCGTTAACATCACCTTTACGCGCAGACATGCGACCGCTGACGACCTGTACTTAACGCCGGACTAAAAGGATAAGGAGGACGTATGGCTCCTGCCATCTGTCTCGATGGTTTTTTCTCTCTCAGGAAGGTGAAAATAACTTCAACATGTGCAAAATTAATATTTATTTCACATTGCAAAATTCTTTTTCCACATATGTGAAATTCGTTTCCACAAATGTGAAAATGTTTTCTTATATGTGCTAAATAATTTTACATATGAAAAAGGATTCAACATATGTATAATAAAAATAGAAGTGATAAAACGGCTTGTCATTTGTCGAAGCACAATATTTCATTGTAAACTTTATAGATGTTTATATTTGCTATGTGCGTTCTACAGTGTCAATAATGGTTGTTATATTTTGTCAAAAAATTTTGCTCTGATAAGCCGAAAACACATCACGTGGAATCAAACTTAACATGGCGTTGCCGTTTTCGGATTTCTGTCCATGCCATGCATGAATAGTAATATTGAACGCTGGGGCGTGATACAATAGGCGCATTTGACTGGATATTTTCGTTGAGCCCCTTGAAGCCCTTGTCCACAATTTTGATTAACTGGTAGGTACATTTGGGAAGTTTCGCTTAATAAGCTAAGTACAAACTTTTTCTCCGTTAAATCTGTCACGTGTTTAGTAACCAAAAATCGAACAAAAATCGTAGACAACGGCGTCACTGTACTCCACGAAATCGCCCAGTCGAATATCCTAATATAAACGTTTTTTTTCTGCCCGTCAAAGTTATCTCCCCTTCGTCTATGTAATGAACAACGTTCTGCGATAAGCAGACAACGCAAAGAGTTGGCAATACGCATTGCATTCCGGGTAGCATTTTCTACCCATAATAAAATACTTATAGCATTAAGATTACACGTAATGCTGCTTGCAATATTGTTTTTATTCCAGGAAGAGTAATTTTTGTACCTATCATGGCCCGTAATGCAATAGCACTGAACCAAAAACATTTAAGTTGTATTCGAGAGTCCTCAATCTTCTGGAGCCCTGTGGGATTCAAGCAAGAGCAGTTTGTGTGAAGCATTTGCTCCCAGGGGAGTAGTAATTTACACAGCGTTTCACATTCTGCGTTTGTGTTTTACTGTGGAATACATGCACCGCCTCCACATAAAAGTGATGTAACATTGAGCACTGTGGTACACACCAAGCAATTGACGAAGGTCCGTCCGGATATAGGCCTCGTAGGCTTACTTGACCAGTATTCTATTACTGTCCCCCTCCCCGCACCCCTCCCCGCACCCCTCCCCACAGGAATCTCGCTGGGATTTAATGCTCCCGACGAGGAGCTGCGCCCGGATCCCCGCCGCCGGCCCTTACCAGAATAGGACAAAGGCCGCACTTGATTAGTGTTTTACGCCGTGCTTAAGTGTATTTCGCTTTAATGACGCAGTGTATTCCAGCAATAATTGACACTAGCACAACCAAGATGTTAAGCGTTTCCGTAATGTTGGAAAGTGAATTTTCCTCCAATGATAAGCAAAAGCAGCATTGCTACGCTTCAAACAAATTGTCCCTAGTCGGGGGTCTGACACAACTAACGCAGAAACAAATCGTTAGGACTGGATAATTTCTTGTCAAACACCCGCACTAGTCTAATTCTTTGTTTTGACAGAGCTGCACCGTGACTACCTGTTTACGCGTTGGACAGCTGAAGCTTGTTTAATGCCCTCAGTTATCCAGTGCACAACTATGTTTGGTCATAACCGATGGTGTCTCAATTTCTACCGGTCACCTTTTTACAATAGTCGTTCTGGTGGGTCTAGATGTCTTGGATGAATGCTGAAACTGTTTAAAGATGAATAAAAAACCCCCCAACAAACTATAAGTGCTGTTCACAGCCTATCTAATCAGTCTCATGCATTTGATTGTTTCCCTTTCTTACCCTTTAAAGTGGATTTTATAATACTATCACACGATTATAACATCAATAAGCACAACCAATTAAACAAAATAAACCTATAAAAATGAATAAAATGTGACATGTCCTCTACACGCTGCTGTAACTTTCCACTATCAAGGTAATTCCCTAAAAGAGCCAGAACTTATCCGACTCAGTATCAACATTCATCAACAATATATCGCCATATATCGCATTACGGGCAGGAAAACCATTATGCAATATGTATAGCATTACGGATAGATCCATCTTCGCTAGCTAAGAGCTTTATTCCGAGCTACTCTGCATTACAACCCTTGGCGTATTATTCGCATATAATCGGACGCCGCTTCTAAGGGACTGATTGCATGCGTGAGAACTTCTACGCAACCAATGAAATGTTGTGGAACGAGATGACTCTTCTAGTAAAAATGACAGCGATAGTCAATAATGAAAGTGTTGTCGAAAAAGGGATATGTTCTAGGTATTCAACAAACTCAGATAGATTATTGCATATGTACCCACCCGTACAGACACCAACTCTCCATATATACGCCAATAGTGCTTTACAAAGTTAAACAAAATTGTCAAAACTAGTGTATCATGTTCAAAATATGTTACCAACGTTTTAATTCGAAACTGGGTCATTGTGTCCAACTGAGTGCGTAGCTGTAATTCTTTTTATATGCGATTAATCCGCCAAGGGTTGTAATGCAGAGTAGCTCGGAATAAAACTCTTGGCTAGAGAAGATGTGATAGGTCCTGCAGTTTTGATTATTATAGAAATGCCATCAGATAGCATAAATTAAGTACGGCGAAAACCACCATTCAAACAAACAAACACACAATCAATCAAACTTTTATGTTATATGACAACGGCTTCCACATTTCTGTTGTGAAGACAAAACTATTCGTAAATGTGTATGAAATTCATGTCGATGACGAATACCGTAGAAGGTCGCCAACACCGAAGTGCCCTCCCCACCCACTGCAACCCGACTGCACTGGCTGTTACAGGTTCACCCGGAATCCCTCCCAATAACCCGAGTTTTAAGTGGATCTAGTGTTGTAAGGTCAAATAAACAGACTACTAACATTCCCGTTTGTTTGTTCTCTTGACAGTATAAGGGTGGTGACAAAAATTAGACATAGCCCTTGACATAGCGTAGTATACAGAAGAAAACTGGTGATTTAACGTGTGGGCAAAGGTGTGATATTGACATAGATATGTAGGTCATGTATACAATTTTACACCTTGATAACTTAAACATTATATCACGGGTTTTACACCCACATTCTCTCAATACTTATAGAGCACATTTTATTTTACAGACAAAAGACACGTTTCAGGCGCAGACAGCCGCCATGAGTACCTCTATGGGGTATGAATAGACTGTGGTTATAATGACGTCAGTTCGTCACACAGTGCTTTATTCTACAATCATCCAGAGTTGCAGACAAATGATACACTGAATTGATCCTAACGAAGCTATTCGTGGCCGTTAATTACGTGAAGTGAATCCTGCGGTTTGTTCAATTTATATGAACTAGCCAGGTTAAATACCTTATCGAAATCTTATCATTGTAAGTTAACCAGCACAACCATGGTACTTAGAACGGTCATAGTAAAAGTGTCAATACATATCCTTATAACTAATGATAAAATGAGCACGTAGGCGAATTCTATTAAACTTTCACGCATCAGCGTTGAGGTGATGCTCATTTTCTTCACGTGTTAAAGGCATGCGGTTAGAAGAGAGAAATCTTCCCAATTCTTCCACCTTTTATGAAGATAACTTTCCTGTCATGCTACACCAGACTAGTGACTTGTATTTTATTAAAACCTTCACCGTCTTACCTACATGATAGGGTACAGTCGGCTTGATAATAACGCAGGGCCATGTTTTGTAATCATATTCGGTAAAGTACAGTTAATTGTGCGAACATCGTTGGGTTAATTACAGGTGTATAAATATACATGGACTATAAATGAGATGGTGCCGTACAGCGACGGATCGATGCAATCTGTTTAAAGTTTAAAATTTGTTTCATTTTGTGTTGACCCACATTTACTCATTTTTAAGCAGCTGGGTTTTTCCGTAAGTGCGGCTAAGTATAGAGATCCGTCACGTGCCTTCCTAAGAAGGACATTTTGGCGCTGGTTAATCCCAAATTTGCTGTCCGTGTTGAAAAGCTAGATGAAACTTGATGGTTACAAACTGTATCTACAAAACGTGCTACAGGCTTCTGCTGTAATCGAAGTATTGCTTTCCATTAGTTTCGTATAAATCGTAATAAGTTAATACGCACTCAGAAACAGATCTATAAAACTCCAAATAGAATTGAGCGTGTCGCTGTCTGTATTGTATAAAACGGCTCAATTCACCTGCCAAATATATATCGCTTTAAACCATTATCAACTGGTTGTATAATAATTAATAAAATATTCTGGGGAAAAAAGTGATATATCGGCGGACATTCTTCAATATGAACCCGGCTATCTGATCACGCGAGATCTATATGTGTGACGAGAACGACAAGACCAATTCTGGATTAGTGTATACCATGTTTCCTTGAGACCCATATTCGTCTTGGCAGCCTTTCTGCCGTGTGTCAAGAGCTATAGTTTGTTTTTGTTTTACAGGAAGAAAACAACAGTTTCATTTATGAACTCCAATGTCGATGCTGCTTGCTGTTCTTTTCGCGCATACGAAATATCACGGGAGGTCGACATTTGCTTAAAACCTTGATTCTAACAGAGTTAAAATGTTTTGGATATCCTTGTGAAGTGTGAATAGGCACAAGGATCCGTTGTACATATAGCACGTAACTGCAGATGTTTGCTCCACTGAAGCACTAGAAAGGGTTAAATTTCGAAGGAGCTTTCAGTTCAAAAGCATCACGTTAAAACACGGCACATCCATTGTTTCGCTTAACTTTCTTTGTTATTCAATGACTAACACATCTTATGTTATATATACGGCGACGCTTGTTTGTCTTGGCCGAATATATTATTAAAATAAAATATATAGTTTTTACTAAATAATACCGGTACTCAAGTAGTTTAAATACAAACACAGAAAACGTTTCGAATCTTTATTTTGCCATTGATAAAACAGAGTAAAGTGTCAAAACATCGATAAAAAGTTATCTTTGTTGGGAATCGGAATACTTTTGTATTGTACTATATAACAGGTTTAAACACTTCTTGAGCTTAATGTGCACAGAATATAGTCCCGCCACACACACGCCCCACGCACACCCCACACATACACCCACACCCGATCCCGTGGGCAGTGCTATATAGGCCAAATCTCTATAGGAGGTTTCGGAGAAAGCTAGTCTTGCGAGAACCTAACCGATTAATAGTTGCTGTTCTTCGGTGATGCTAATCAATGATGATGTTTGTTTATCAATGTTTTGCGTAACATCTCGATTAAAGTCCTTGTTTGCTTCACAATCTCATGTCTATTTTCAGCTACTTGCGGATAACCACCGTGTACTTTCCCGGATTCGTTTGTCCGTGGATCAAATAGGTATTAAGAAATGCTTATTTCTAGCAATACTGTTATCAAATGTTGACATAGTTATCAATTATAAAATATGTTTAAACAGTACATAGACCTAGTGTAATTGAATATGTTTGATTTGTTTTTTCTATTTGATTGGGGTTTGACGTCGTACTTAATTCGCTTATATGTCGACGGATTGTCCATTTCACACAGTTCCTTGTCTAATAACGTTGGAAAACCGGGACGAATCCTCGGAAAAAGCCCCAGCCCCGCGATTGCCGGAGCCACATCGTGTGACTCACTCATATACCCGACGGTCGACAGACGGCCTCCACCTAGTTTACCAATTTGGACGTAAAAAGCCAGGCCATTGATTATGTCAAAATTATTGTGCAAAGTTTAAGAAGTGATTGTGCAGAAAGTATAAGTTAACAAAAGGACATGTTACAACCTCGGATGGGCGTACTGTGTGTTATAATATGGCCTAGTCATTTGTGCAAATAGCAAAACTATATACACAGATTTTTCTACGCTAATTATTAAAATAGGAAAAAAAAATATATATAGAAAGAGCATACCCGTACGTAATTAATATCTCAATTGGAATAGTTTCAAAGTATTAAGATAATTTACAAATATTCCCCAAAAATGTCTTGCAGAATGGTTAAAAATAACGGCAACTGATGACTTCCATGACGT
The DNA here is from genome assembly GCA_031763545.1 of Mopalia muscosa. Classification (NCBI taxonomy): domain Eukaryota; kingdom Metazoa; phylum Mollusca; class Polyplacophora; order Chitonida; family Mopaliidae; genus Mopalia; species Mopalia muscosa. The sequence goes on along the minus strand of JARFOD010005212.1, from coordinate 1,474 downwards.
GAATAAGTATGAGAGTAAAGCGGTTAAATTATCTCCGTTGGGCATATTATATCGGCTTCAAGGATGGAATAAAACAGGCGCGCACCGGAGGGACCTCACAATACACTGGTGTTTACGAGCCTTGCCGAGCACAGACTGGTGTTTCTGAGCTTAACCGGGCAAAAACTGGTGTTTCTCAGCCCAGCCGAACGCTTACTAGTGTTTCCGAGCCTTGCCGAGCACAGAATGGTGTTTCCTAGTGAAAGCGACCCCAGACTGGGGATTCCCAGCCCAGCCGAACACATAATGTTTTTTTCCGAGTTTAACCCAACACAGAATGGTGTTTCCTAGTGTAACCGACCACAGACTGGTGTTTCTCAGCCCAGTTTCAAACTCTTGCCGCCCACAGACTGGTGTTTCCGAGCCTTACTGAGCACAGACTGGTGTTTCCGAGCCTGACTGAGCACAGACTAGCATGTACGTGTTTCGAGGCTGGTCGCACATACACCATCATCCGAACACAAGGCATCTCTATATATAGACAGATAGGGAGATACCATGCGACATTTCATGGGTTATTTGTGTCCTGGCCAAGCCTCAAATGCTGGATTTCTATTCGCGGCATACACCTGTTGCCGTGGGAGCCTACCAGCGAAGCTCTATTGCACAACAGTCACGTGTATTCCATTTGATAGTTCTCTTCAAACATCTTCAGACACCAACATTTCATTATAGCTGGTACCATGTTACCTCCATTCCTTACGCAGGGTACAGCCCGCCTGCGTTGAAAATCTTAATGGTTCTTGATCATTACAAAATGAGACTCCAAGAAATAGAACGACTGTAAATAATTGGGGGTATATCAGCTTCAATGATAGATTAACACAGGCCGAAGGGACATGATAATACACTGGTGTTTCCAAGCCTTGCCAAGAAAAGACTGGTGTTTGCTAGTGTAACCGACCACAAACTGGTGTTTCTCAGCCCAGCCGAACGCTGACTGGTGTTTCTGAGTCTAGCTGAGCACATGTGGTCTGGTGTTTCCGAGTCCAGCCGCACACAGACTGGTGTTTCCAAGCCTAACCGAGCACAGACTGGTGTTATCGAAACTAACAGATCACAGACTGGTGTGTCCGAGTCTGACCGAGCACAGACTGGTGTTATCAAAACTAACAGATCACAGACTGGTGTTTCCGAGCCTGACCAAGCACAGTCTGGTGCTTCCGAGTCTAGCCCCACACAGACTGGTGTTTCCGAGCCTAACCGAGCACAGACTGGTGTTTCCGAGCCTAACCGAGCACAGACTGGTGTTTCCGAGCCTAACCGAGCACAGACTGGTGTTATCAAAACTAACAGATCACAGACTAGTGTTTCCGAGCCTAACCGAGCACAGACTGGCGTTATCGAAACTAACAGATCACAGACTGGTGTTTCCGAGCCTAACCGAGCACAGACTGGTGTTATCAAAACTAACAGATCACAGACTAGTGTTTCC
>JARFOD010005201.1:0-11657 GCA_031763545.1 Mopalia muscosa | reverse complement strand
TGATCTGATTGCCAGCGAATTGAAAAGTTTTTAACATGTTTGATTCGAGCAACTCGTCAGCCAAATGGCTTCGGCAATCAAGTGCAGGCGGCAGGCCTGAATACATGTAGCAAAATATTTCACAAATGGTACAATCACTGTGAGACTCAGCAAATTGTGATCAGCCATTAATCTCTTCTATAGCAAGCTTTGAACTATTGTACTGACAAAAATAAAAGCCTTGCTCCAGCTCAACGCTACTATTAGATCCCATAGAAATGTCATACATTCTGAAGCGGCGATTTATTGTTTGTTTTTCAACTATTTGTGTTGTGTAGTGTTGTAACCCACTGAGGTAGCTTGATTGGCGCAGTCTGCACCTATTATTTCATTTTAAACAGTACAAGCTAGGTTTAAAACGCGCTGAAAAGAATAAAATTTGCTTTTTCTACTGTGAACCATTGAGTAACAAGAGCTATGACTGGGCTATGACTATCGGTAATTTTCTTAGCAATGACATACCCCTATATATTATCTACTTTTTCCCTCTATGGTCTTTCTAGATGGATGGCCAGACAGAGGGAAGGCAAAACATGCTCTAAAGAAGGTGGGGCTACATACAATGATATAGCCTACTACTTGGAGATGTGACAGCTGAGCATTGTTGTTATGGTGGTGTTTTTTTTTTGCTGCTTTGTTGAAATAGATCACTAAGAGATAAAGTGATCATTCCCAAGTTCCACACTTTTTCAGGCCCTGACAGTGACTATCATGAGTTTATCTTCATGCCTTTTAATCAAAAACTTTAGGCAGCTAACTAATGTGATAACAGATTTTCCTGATTGTAACTCACAGTCATCTCCAACAGGTCCTGCTGAACACTGAGCAGGAGGATCACGGCCCAGATCATTTAACTCCTAGAAATAGAAACCAACAAAATCAACCAACAGGACATCAATCAAAAGCATATACAAAAACATTTAAATCCTAATAAAATTAAACTGTTAAATCCTGGTCCTTTGCTGATTTACTGTAACAGACATGGGGCGTTAAACCAGGCCTTCTGATTTGAGGTGTGCTGTCCTATGCTTTAACAATGATCACTCACCTCAAAACAGAAGGCCTGTTTAACACATCCTAGTTTAATGATACTGTCATTTTGTGATGCAGTCCCTTCGAGAAATCCTTCTAGACAGCCACCAGCCCCCAAATTAGGTCCATAGGTGTCTAGTGGCATAAAGTATTGGTAACAGTCATTTGCGATACTTTGTCATCGGCATTTCACATAAACCAGCCATCAATATCCAGAAACTTTTCACTTCAAATACTTCAACATTTTCACTCTTCGCGCATGCACGTTATAACTGAAAGCAGCAAGCCCCAGAGCAGGAGGTATGGTTCGTTTCACACGAATTTTGTTTGAAATTTCAGGATATTGATGGCTGGTTTATGTGAAATACCAACAACAAAGTATCGGAAATGACTGTTACAGATACATTATGGCATACTTTATGGCTGCCTTAAAGGATATAAACGAAAGTTTCGTTATAGAATAATGAGGCATCGCGTTATGACGTTGATACCTGACAAATAACATGGCCAAAACAAAGTCGGGAAGGTAAGACATCATTTAGAATTAGAGCTAACTCTCTGTGGTTTGTTTGATTGGTGTTTAACATCGTACTCAAGGGTATTTCACTTATATGACGCCGGACACAAATACAGAACATCACAAACAAATCTGCTTCCTATTACCCTTTAGCTCTGTGAACACCAAGGCAACAGAAAGCAACATCTTTTCTCACCTCTTACGATCGACCGAGGAAGCCGAGGGAGTAATCTGCAGGGCCATGGCCCACCTGCTCCCTCATGGGGCCTAACCCTCTGTGGAGTTTCGATACAAAAAATCAATCTGCAGGATATTTTTTGATGAAGCTGTACCGTCAGTATTGTAAGAACTATATAATGACGGTTCCTGGATGTACATATTTTGCAGGTTTAACCTGCTAGCAGAGGGACACATTTGTGGATGGCTGATTCAAACAACAGAACCCATGGTTATTTTTACAAAATGACCAAGTAATTAAAATAAGGATATGTTAAATACCTTAACCAGGCGAGTACAACATTTTGTTTGGTTTGCTTTAATTGTTGATTTTGAGGAAGTGGATTTTTGATCTGTCAATATAACAAAAATCAACATTTGTTGGCCCAACGAGAACGGCTGATTACCAGCTAGATACAAGGTTCTTTCAAACCAACACTAGTTAGGCCTGTTCGTAGTGAAATCATTGTTTACAGAAGTAAATAAATAGTCAGGGAGTCAAAATCTGTCGAAATGACAGAAAGCGATAATCGGGCATCGCATAATGTAACTCTGTGAACAAAAAGAAACAAGGGGTGGAACCATTTCTGAAAGAGTTTGATACAATATAAAAATCAAAACGAACAGCCGATCGTTCATAGATAGATTATGAATCTATCAGATGTTCCAATAATAAAATCATACACACCTTAGTTATTCTTTTAAGAGCCATTTTTGTCTTTTAAGAGTGGTCGAAAACGATCGGTATATATCCTCTTTCGTCACAGTGTTTTCATACCCCGCATGCGCTGAAAGAAGTCGATACAGACGGTGTTATGATGACGTACAGTGGTCGCTACATGACTCACGTAATATTTACAGCCAACAAAAAATACTGAATTCGGCGCTCTATTTGATCACATTTAAGCCGAAACCCCTCTATTCGATCAGCATTATTTTGATATATTCGAAAACGCTGTAGTGCACACAATGGCTCAATTCTTCTAAACGTACATATCATCTGGGACTAATATAATTATATCTGATATACTAGTCCCTGATGTCATGTAAATTTTACATGAACACTATACTATAGGCTTCAATAAGCCCCCAATTATAGACACACGATATATAACGCCGAAGCCGACTTTTAAAAGTCTACTTTTTGCCATCAGACGTTTACGTCATAATTAACCTGATTTATAGCCTTAAAGCAGGTTAATTATGACGTAAACGTCTGATCGCAAATAGTAGGATGAACAAAACACAGGGAGCAATTTTTAAATTGCAGTTTTTTTAGGTAGCCTAAACCTAAAGTAGGTTACGACCGTCATGAGAGGGAAAACACCCACCCTTGATTTTTTGGGAAAGTTAAGCAAGCATCGAGTGGGAATTCTTTTTTTTTTTCTTTTTTTTTTTTTAAGTTTTCTCTTGGTCCCTTTAGATATAGGCCTATATTGAAAGCCGGGTTAGTTCTGTGACAGCATAATTAAGCATTTTCTATTCCTAAAACTCTTTTTTGGTTTCATTTTAAAAGTAATAGCTTCTGGTAATAGATATGCATTTTGTGTCTTATTAATCTTTTTTACCAACGTGCTTTTGCCTCTGTTGTTGAGTTGGGCAAAACGCCTAATAACATCTGAGGCAATTTAGGCTACAGGCTGAGCTTTTTGTCCCACGGTGTGTCGGAAATGCAGGCCTGCAGCCCATGGCCAACAGCTGACGACCGGTAACCCAGCGATTTGAGCGATACATATTACAATTGAAACATTTTAATGAAGGAAGCTTCAATGTGTTTGTTGGCAAAGTGGTCAAGGCTCCTGCTTTGTCTTGGTGGGTTATATACTGGCACACAACAGCAGTCAGTTATGTGAAAAGGGGTATTAAGCCCTGTTTAACATAGTAAAAGTCTATAGGACGTGTTGCCCCAGCAATGAGGCAAAAAAGGCCAACAAATTGTTTTTCTATTTTATTAATTGTAAAAAAAAAAAAAAAAAAAAAATTCTGCCGACAAAACCATGGAACAAATCTTGTGTCACGATTGGGGACGGTTTCAGATGTCAAAATTGGTTATTGACGATCACAGAACGGGTTTTCCTTAAAGTGAAACTTTGGGCTGCAGTGAAATGCATCGGTAAAACGGGCATGATTTCTTGTGTTTAATTATGCTCTCTATACCCATTTTAAAATTGCATCTTAAATATTGGTGAATGCACAAACCACAGTCAGATGTATCCACGCGTCCCATGTCTAGGTTCTTTTATCTTTTAACGGAAGAGCTCCACAAATATAAACCAATCAAATGCATTTCTTTTCAAAAAGGTGCCTACGTCACGAGACCTGTGGAGTCGACTGTTTAAGCTTTTAACAGTTAACCTACATGTGTATATATAGCATGCACATATATACACTAAACCAGAAATTGCAATCCTTGTGTTATGTTTATAGGCCTAGTTTATCAACTTCTAAACGACGTATAGAGGCATTTTGTGTCTCAATTATTTACTTATAACATGTTGTTTTTTTTTATTATCTCTGTGATGATTACTGTGTATCGCCAAACAACATCAAGGCAAGACGCCCATGTATATATAGAAGGCGTTTTCCTTGTACCACTGGTGCATAGGGAATGGTTGTAGGCGTTTTGCCCCCCATGCATACAGGAAGATGCAGACCAGAAATCCCGGGGCCAACAGGTACCCGTGAACCCAGTGATATAACTTGAAAATACTATATAATTTGTCTGTGGGAAAGGAATAAACTCTATTATTATTTTCCTATATTGCACGCTATATTCTTTAGACTGGGCAACCAGTTTTTGTGAGTAGGCTATTTTAAGTCCCCAAATTTATTTATTTCATTTTTCAAATTATTATGATTCTTTTTTTTTTTAGGTAAATTTGGTTTTAATAAGTCATTTAAGTTTTCATTGATTCTTTTGTGTATATGTTTTTTCAACAAAGCCGTTGTGTATACAAGACATCCGCCATATTTATTTTTTTATTTAATATTATCAACGCTCACTCAAGTGGTTTTCCGAGGCTTTCCCCGCTATACCCTTCGTGTAGTCTACTCAACAAACACCGAGTGTTATACAACACTTGTTAATCCGTACGCTTTGGAAATATTACAAAACACACCTACGCTACAGTGAAGACTTATTGATTAATACCGGTACTTCTGATTGAGTATAACCCGCTTATACAGCTCTGTGATCATTATACAACTTCACGATGACACCATTTCAGGCGACAGTGCACTTTGATAACCCGTGTGACTTAAATCAAGACAAATTTAAGTAATATATGTAGAGCAATTCTAGTCAGCAATTCTACTTCCTACGTCGAGACATTGACTCTAAGATACACCCGGGCCATCTTGTTTTGTACTTCTTTTATTTGCTGGTCTGTGGCTGATAGGTAGCCCCAAATATTGGGGGAAATTAATGCGCGATGGCCTGGCATAGCGTACGAGAGTTGTCTTAGTCTCTTCCACAATAAAAACTCTCGCAAGAATACAATTGGGTTATCAATATGATCAATTCGGAGAGTGACGAGTTTTTTTGGGACAAATATGAAGATTATGATTCAAATAGTCCATAGGGTCACTTTCAGACTCAGTTCATTCTCCAGTAAAGTAGCGCTGACATATACGTACAGTATATAATCCTGTTTGTATTATACACATAAAATAAACACATATGCGCTTTTGTGGTTTGGCTATGTTAGGACAGAGCTGGATTTACCGTTTAGTAAAATAAACAGGTGCTTAGGGCATCAAGAAATGGGGGGTAGCGGGGAGCACCACAAAGATAAAAAATAAACATTATTTTGCAATTTCCCGTATGTTTTGTATCACTTTGAAAAACAAAAATCAACTTTATGGTTTATAACTGTTCATATTTTGAATGACAGTAAAAATATATACCGGGGGCACCAAAATATTTTAAGTGTTTAGGGCCCCTTTGGGTATTAATACGGTCCAGCATTAAGGACTGTGCATGGTGGGAACAAAAACAGAAGAGGGTTTATTGTATCCCGAAAGCAGTAATGATACTTTTACCGATACGTTGACCAGTTGAGATTAATTTCAATTTCAAATGCTAAGATATTGATCTCTACACCAGAACATACCGGATACAATATTTGAATAAGAAGACTTAATTTAAATGACAAAATGTAACTGCATGATTTCAATCAGTTTTATTTGAAATACAATTAAGCTGTTTTCTCTGCTGTCATTTATGGCTCAACAGTAATTGGGAAATGCCTACCCATCGGCCATTTTTTGTTTTTTTGTTAAAATAATATTCTTATATAATAAGTACCGCAAAGATAATAGTTTTTTAAAATATTTATTCTTTGTGTAAGTTTCAGAAAAAGATACTTTACACAATTTGTGTTCTACAAGAAATGACGATCGAGAATATAAATATATGCGCATATCAACATTTTGTACCTTATATGTCTTCTTCTCTCTCACAAAGACCCATTACAGCATACAAGGGTAACACAAATCTAAAGTACCAGTTGATTAAGTGGACACTGCCCTCTGCTTCAAACAACATAAATTGTAAAACCCTCATTTTCATATGCGGCCCTATTCATTGGTTAATTACTCTTTCGATTTACTCTGAATCCATTCCGAATCTCTCTTTGTTTCATATTTATCCAATACTATATCAATTCCATTTACATGGGCATTACATTCTCTTGAGATGTCTGTACATTACCAATAACAACTCGAGATTATGATGTATTTAGAAACTTGTCTGTAAGAATGTATCTAGACTATGAGATGATTCAACGTTTTCAATACGGTGCTTTCCTGTTATGACGTTACGACAACTGAGTGACGTCCCTTTGCGAAATGACGTTGCCACTTTATGGCACTATAGGGCAGTTTGCATATGCTTTAACGTTGCGGGTTGTTCATTTTCAGGAAAATATAGCTTTTAAGTTGTAACTTTTGCAAAAAATGTTTTAAGCTATGTGAAAAAGAAATTCATCTGGTTTATTGGCAATATTACGTATACCGCCCCAATCTCCTGCGCAGGAGGTACGTTTCGTTTCGTTTCCGTTCTCTCAGCATACCCTTCTGCGTTAGGCTCACCGTCAGAAATCCCGACGAAACCATTTTATAAACGATTTGAACCATTTTTGAGCTAGTATTTAAGTAACAAATTGATAACATCTAAATTTTATCAGTTATGGTAATTCATGAGAATATGTAATGTTTTTAACACAAAAAATCAAAGGGATTATGTTGGTGACATTTCACATAGATATATTCTCTGCACAACGTCAAACGTCATCACAATCTCAAAGTTCGCTTGCGTTGATGACGTTATGCAGTGTATATTGCTACATAAAACGTCAAAAAGACCTAGTACCTTTGACGTCATTGTCTACGTTGTATAATCAAGGTTTCATGTAAAACAAAAAAAAGTAGTGCCGAGCCCCACACAGAGGTGAATGCCAAGTGAGCCTATGGTAGAGATTGCTCTGTGATATACCCGCGCCATCTTTATCTTACCAGGAAGTAACGAATCGGAGCTCTATTTTTAGCCACAGTTACGATAATATCCATAACTTAATATGAAACAAATTGTTAATATAAGAATAAATAATTTTGTTAGAAGGCCCATCTTTTAACAGGGATTGCATTGATCCACAGCGGAATTACATCATGGCATAGTCTCGGTGTAGTCATACAGCTGTAATATGCCTGCCGACGACCGCACAATTTACAGTTATTTACCGAATATCATTGCTTTCAAAGTGGTCCTACTTTATGACCAATTGGTCTATAGCCTACACAAGTTAGGGATGTACGACATGGACAAATGCGCCCATACAGCAAAAAAAAAAAAAAAAAAACACGCACAAAAAACAAAAACAAAAAAACAACTATGGTACTGTTTGAAAATTTTCCACGGGTAAAAGAGCTCCTGCTAATTTTTTCTGAAGCTGGTGTATGGCGTTTATGTAGGCAGAGTTACATTCTGGATAAAGTTTCGCTTAAACAAAAAACTCTGTTCCTGAGTGGATAGATACAACGGAAGGGAAACCCAAAACACCAATTGCTAAACCAGAGATCAATTTATTGTATCTGTGTTGTTATAGAAATGAGGCCATTGTCAAAAACTTCTTGATTATATACTGAAAGTAGATAATATTTTCAATTGACTGGGTGATGCGCATTAGATTTAAAACCTCGCCGTCATATCTCCATGACATCACGTATAGACCGCTTGCCCATAAAACAAAATTAGGCCGCCCTTCGGCGAATTCAACCAGTATAAATACACCTGGGCTATGGAACGATTTCGTGCATCTACAGATGGATATACATTTCTTTTTAAAACTGCCAACAAATTATATTGTTTTTGATCCAAAATTTATTCCATTTTATATATTTGTCCACATAACACATGAACAATTTTAGGTGGCTGGGTTTTTACGTAACTTTGGCCAACAATAGCGATCTTCCATGTGACTTCCTGAAAAGAACGTTGTGACACAGGTTTATCCCAAAGCTGCATTATGCGTTTAGAAGCGAGATTGTACTTGATCGTTACAAAATGGCTGATGCGATAGAATGAAGTGCAAATTGTTTGTTGTTTTCCCCACATTTATAGCTTTCGGATTGAATTCCCACTATATCAACATTTATTCTTCATTGAATTTGGAACCATTCGACGTTAATTGTCCGACGAATCTCTTTTCAGTCCATTTTATCGAGAAAACGGAACTACAATAAGAGCGAGCATGTAGCTATGATACCATCGAGTGATTTGCCAGGCCTATCTACTTCCGGTTGAAAATAAACACGAGCGCTATCGATTCATAACATCAATATCAGACACAGTAACTAATTTCCGGTTTCCAAAACAAACGTTTTGTGCAACAAGACACCATGAACAAGAATTGGACAGAAACAAAACAAAAGTTGTAGTCAAAATACACCGTTTTATCGTCTAGTTGCGGCTGGCACGAAAATATCACGATATGTGGACAGAAAATAACCTAAAAAACACGGTTTACAATTTCGAGAATAAGCCCCGCCTACTTCTGTTTGGAAAGCAAACAACACCATATTTGGCAAACTGTTTACCATACATGGTCACGGGTGCATTTTTCGTGAAGATAGTTAATTCTTATCAAATTCAAAAACAATAACTCATTTCCATTCTCCATGTTCTTAAGGGGTACTATAAAAATGATAAGTTTCCACTGATATAGGGGTAAGCATTCAGTACAAAAGCTTTGCTGATTAACCTAATGCTGTTGCAAATCACGGTGCGCTGTTTAGACAAAGTGTAACAACAGTTTTGTGTTCGTTAATTACCTACCTATACGCCCACTGTTACACGCGGATGCGGTTTTAATTATATTCTTCTGTACTTCTAAAAAGACAGCAATGTAGGTTAATTCGCAGAAATGTTCTGCCTTGTAATGAACCTTCTCTCCAAGATAGTGAAACAAACACATTTGGGTTAACGGTAAAACAGAAGAGAGGGGAAATTCTTTGCTTGATACCGAAGTGTTGGCGCCCATGTCTTATTTGTTTGTTATTGGAATTTAGCTTGATGAACAATCGAACGCTGGGATGTAACGGGTGTTTGAAACGTTGGAAATTGAAAATATCTCAACACCACAGGTTCGTTTACGGATAATGAATTTATTTATTTAAAGTTTTGGTCTTCGAGATAGATTTTAACAATATGGGTATGCTCATGCAGTGCGAGTCTGTGAAGGGAGGAACAGCAATAAACAAAACAGTCTTCAGTGTTTCCTTAAGACCGCTGAGTTGTGTTCCTAATTATGTATATTTGCGCACAGGACGTAACAATAACGCAATAACGCGAAGGGTAACAATACACTACACACGCCAAAAATTACGAAGAAACACGATTCACTGCTCACTAAGCAAAGAAAAATATAATGCATTCGATTGGTCAGAAACTTAATGACGTGGGCGTATTGGAAAGAAGCTAGCGCCCCTAGTGGAAAGAGCTTAATGTGACTTACATTTTTTAACGTTAATAAACTGGCATTGTGAGTGCAACAAAGCCTATCCATTGGACAGGAGACAGGTGCGTGATTCCTTTCTTAATCCGTCTATTTCAAGAGATTTATGATCTTTGTTACAAGAACATGAGATCGATATGTCTTGATTTCATAAGATAATATACTTTCCCAAAAAAGAAACGCAACACATTTTTTATCCAAATAAGAATTTTCAACATCATTTTAAATACAGAAATAAGTATCGCATTACAGTGAAATTCAGCACACTGGTTGTTCAGATTTTGAAGTTCATTAAAATGCTAGGGTAACACTGAACTCAACAGAAGCACGAGTTGTGTGCGGCCGAGCGTTGTCATGCTGAAAAACCGAGGAAGCCGAGGGAGTATTCTGCAGGGCCATGGCCCACCCGCTCCCTCACGAGGTACTTCTCTACGGAGGTCCGTTATGGGCAGCATGTGTGGTGTCAAAAATTTCATCTCTGTATCGAGCAGCGTTAAGGCTGCCAGAGATGTGTACAAGTGGTTTTTTTCGGGCGCAGAATATGGCACGCCACATCATCACATTTCCTCCGCCGAAATTGTCGAAGTTCCTTGCGAACCTCTCATTCCGGCGTCCGTCGATACATGTGCGACAATCTCTTCTCTGCAGCTTGAATATTGATTCATCGCTACACCAGACTCACAGGTTCCAATCCTTTAATCTGTTGAACCATCGGACCCTTGCACTCGGTACTGTTGTCTCAGTACTACGCCAAAGTAAGGACGTCTGGCTCGTAAGCCATTTTGACAGAGACGGTTTCAGACTGTGTGCTGATATTCTCCGGAGACCTGGGATATTTGATGCGGTTTATGTTACTGTTATGGTCCGGTTTCTCAGATGAAGTAACTGGATGTAGCGATGTCGGGCTGCTGCTGTTACCCTAGGTCGGCCAAAACGTTGACGGTCAGCTGTTGAACCTGAATGCTGGTATCGTTGGAAGAGCCTGGAAATCGTGCTCCGGTGGAAATGATAGTCTCACGACTGCATTCTGTGATACACCGGCCAGGAGACGACCAATGACGACGTTCCGGGTAGCTGCGTCTAGTCTAGTCTGGCATATTGTAGCAGGTTCGAGAAACAATTTAACAACTGAATTCAATTGAACGGCTATGTGTCTTCTCTGCCCATTAAACTCGCTTAATGAATAGGTATGATTCGCACGTGCAACTGCCCTAAGTTTTTCCCTACGCCTTCTTCGTGTAGCCTTACACAAAGACTGACCCAAAAATCATGCGTGATCAGACTATCACACTTGCCACTATCAGCATGTCGGAACATCCTTCGACACTTTCCGTGCCGGTGCAGTTATCTCATCTCGGAGGTGAATGGAACCAATAATACTATAATTTCCAATACTATAATTTCCAATTATAAAGAAAACCTGAAATGTTAACCGCCGGAAGTTTTGTCGCGCATGCGTCGAAATCAACCAAAGTACTACACGGATTTATACCCCCAAAACACGCCGAACAAGCCCGTTTCTCGAATAAAATTACATTTACAATCTGTTTCGTTATCCGTTTGATAACTAGAAGACCGAGATAGCTAACTGACAAATGAACTGTTAATTAACTTTGAACAAACTAGGAACTCAGGGGTATAAGGAACATACATACTGTATTTGTAAGCCACGACGGGCATCTACATTTTAGCGCGATTACAGCGAACCAATGACCAATGTATAACGTTATATATATGTCATTGCAGCGAACAGCATGGGAACAGAGCAAACTCAAATGTGTCTCCAAACAGTGGAGAGCGGTGTAGCTCATGAATATTCAATATCGGCCGGACTTTGAACT
>JARFOD010005190.1:0-11658 GCA_031763545.1 Mopalia muscosa | reverse complement strand
TCTCGCCTCTTACGATCGAATGAGGAAGCCGAGGGAGTATTCTGCAGGGCCATGGCCCACCCGCTCCCTCACGGGGGCGAGATTAGTTTTAGAGAAAGGTATATTGCAATCAAACAAAAAACGTCTGGTGAGTCTTTGTTGAACAACCATTTGTTTAACAAGATATAACTCAAACGCAGCAGGAATTGCTGCTTCGTTACGAGAGAAGTTAAAAGATAAAACTAAGTTATAACAAAGAACGAAGCTATAGAGTGGAAGGATTTGTAGTTTCGAAGATAATGGTGCTGTATGATCCAAACGATTTGATTGACTTACAACACGCACAGCACGTTTTTGGATTAGAGTGATGTTAAATGGGATTCGTAAGAGAGTAATGCCATAAATTAAATAGGTATATATAAGCGAGCAGTATAAATATAAAGTTTAAGGGAAAGACAACTGTATTTCTACCTTAACTGTGTTGCACTATATATCAATCGAATTAGCATAGCCGTTAATTATCTAATTTAAAAAGCAGAACTGACATAATTGTTCGAAAACACAGTAGTTATATCATGTAGTTGTGGCAGTCCCCTGTTGCCTACACTGGTGGGTGCTTTCATATAAAGCGGACGAAGGTTGTACCCTAACTCGTCTAAGGGTAAACTAATTTTAAATTAATATCCAACGACCTGGAGGACAAAACAGTTGTTAAAATCGATTTCCAGTTTTATGCATTGTATTTACCGCAATACTAACGGCATTGGGTGATTTTGTTCGATCGTAGAGCGGACTCCTTAGAAAGAAAGATTAGTATATCAACGATCTCTCTGTGTGTTTGTGTCCTGTCCTTTCTATTGGGACTCACGGGTGGTTGGAGGGAGCTTTCTGTTGTCCTTGTGCTTTATGTACTAACGAGGAACAGGATGCCGATATGTTTGTGATTTCTATGTAATGTCCTGTGAGTGTCCGTTTTTGTCTGTTATCAGTAGTGTCGTGGTTAGTTTTCTTCACCCATTGGGTTGGCATGCCTTCGGTTGAGTGACATATCATTAAGTACCCGTTAAATCCCAATCAAACAAACAGACAAATCTAGTTGGGCTCCTTTTTGGATTTAGAAGACGCCCAGATTTCCGACTTTCGTGACGGAGCTAGATATAATATAATTGAGGGTTCAAAACACACGACATTGAATATAGGTGTTTTTGTGAGTTGTTTTTTCTTCCGGGGATGGTGCTATGTGTAGGCCTATAAGTTAAATGTGGTTCCAATTTGAGGATTTAAGGGGAAGCAATGAGGGGGCGTGATGGGAGTAGACGGTTTGATATCAGACGAACATCATTGTGCTGAAACCAAGATTCGAAGTGTTTTGATGCTGTTGGAAAGGTAATCTTCATCCAGTGCTAAGTAAATATAGTATATCTACTCTTCAAACAAAATGCCCTTAGCCAGAGGGCTTTACCTGTGTTTGCCATGATGTTATAATCGTCTGACTACGAGTATGCGTTGGTAGGATTTAAATCTAGACAAACTTGGCATGGCTGTAAATACATACCTTCATTCGCCAGAACATTTTGTTTACAAGTTAATATATCAAACATTCTGCAATTATATGCCCTTTTGATGTATAGCAGGTACGCTCCAATACTTTTACATATATTTACTACTGACTGTCCATTTTAGCTGTAAATGAAAGCAGGAGATAAACCTGCTGTATGTTATGAGCGCAAATAGCAGAAGGTAGCCAGGTGTAATAGGTACAGCGTGGATACCGGCTAGCTTTAACTATCGGTCAGTGTAGATACCGACACAGGCTCATATGTACTTTCGGGACATTTATAATATGAGTTTGTAACCAGATTAAATACAAAATAAGTTTCATAGTGATACCGAATAGCCAATGTCTACAACGATAATCAAATGTATTGTTTGTATACCACTTTCGTGCTCGTTGTACATACAAACATTGTCCGGTTTACAGATTCTCATTGTTCGTAATTTTTTCAACAAAATTCTGGGTATTTGGGTGGACTCACTGGTCGATTTTCTGCTTAAGATCGGTGGATGGTTGGAGAGAGCTTGATATTGCCCTGGTGCTCCCAGAACTGAAGGGGAACAGGAAGGCGATCAGTTTGTGGTGTCTGTATTGCGTCCTGTTGTTGGCCTATATTTGTCCCTTTTGATGCCAGTTGTGTCGAGGGTGGTTTTCTTTACCCATTGGGCTGGCACGTCGTTATATAAGCGAAATACCCTTGAGTAAGGCGTTAATCCCAATCAAACAAACAAATCATTCACGACCGGGACCCAATAATGCTTCGATATTAATACAGTATCTATATTGAAAATACAACAAACGGATTTCCTTCGTTCCTTCACTTGCTATGCCATTGACTTAGTTAACACTTCTAGACGAACGTATTCAGAAAACAAATCAGCGATTCACTTGTTGTCGATGCATTTATGATAAACCAAAAATAACATCTTTCAAAAATTAACACTGCCATGTACTGCACGTCAATGTAGAAACAAATTTAAGATTTGCCGATTTTACTCTGTTGACATGCAGTTGCAACATTTTTTTGGAAGTAAATTGGACTTTTTTTAGATTTACATACATATTTGATTAAACTCACCAACTATTTTTCTCGTTTCAGTATTGAAGTTGGCTATCCTAAGAATGACCTGAAGCCCTTCTGCTATCTTAAAATTACACCAAATTCAAATGCATCTAACCGGCTTTGTGTTAGTCATTTGATTAAAACCGCCGCCCTCTTACCTCTACAGTTTTGACAGTTTTGTCCTTAACAGTGACCATATTTTGTAGCTATTTACGGAAGATAACCCTAAATTGTGTGATCGTCATTGGCCATATTGCAACTGTGTAACAACACAGGGACTTCGTGATGATGTTGTTCAGTGCAGGGCTATCCAGGTAACGACCAATCCAATAAGTCTTTAAGGCTTATCCCAAGGTTTCATTTTGGGTTAAGAGCCTTGCAAAATTTGATCGCTACAAAATGCTTCTTATTGATTTATCTTGGATGGGATCGAGCTTAATGTTAGCGGGCATCATCAGTATATTTGGCCGCTTGAATCTCATTTGATTGAAACCAGAAGCGGGTTTACGTCCATGTCTTTCTTACAACCCGCTTGGTCGTACTCATAAACCTAGTACCATTTGGAATATGTCTGAATGTAGTGGTATTCGCGTAAACGGGTTAAATTGTGTGGTCGTAGAAAGACAAATTACAGCTGTATAAATAAACAGAGACTATGCTTTGATGTCAATCGGCTGTGCATCAATGCTATTGCCTTTTTTAAGATACTGGTCAGCCAAATCAAACAAACAAATTATAAAGATTCTAACAACTTTGATCATTTTTAAATTAATAAAATTGTTCAATTTTATGTTGACCTACATAACACATATTTTAATTTGTATGAACCTTTTCGACTTTTTTTTTTAAATTAGAGCCTCTTCATCACTTCCTGGCAAGACAGTAATGGATCGGGTTTATCCCAAGTTTCCAGTCTGCCTGTTAGATTAGATGGTACTAAATGGTTACAAAATATTTGAATCTTAGACGAGTCGCGTGAATTTAAACAAATGTTGGACAGTGAAAACATCTGGATTTTAAAAATATGGACAATGAAAACGGGATACTTGCTTTCAATAATATCAGCAATAATGGCAAGAGTTGTTAAATATCTATACTGTTGTTTCCTTTATATTGCTTTTAAAAAGTGTACTTCGTTGTTGTTGCATTTTTTAAGTATTGTCACTTTGCCACTGCGACAATATATTAATTTATGAATTATATTTAAAAAAGGTCATTCATAAACGTTATAGACAAAACGTCTTCGCATTCAGAGAATCTCAGTAACACTGCAAAAATCGTGAACAAAAGCTGAACATTGCTGTTGCAATCTAACAAAACCCAACACTTTTACAAATGCTTCTCAATATTTTACGTATGTTTATTCGTGAAAATTGCTGTTCAAGATGGATGCTTTAATTTTCACCTTGTCTTTGTCCACAACAAATAGCCTCACACCTCTAAAACAAGAATTAGCAAATTATTAAGGACGTTACACAGATAAATTGTCTTGGGGCCACTGTGTTCAATATGTTGTGCGATGTTTTCATGCCAATAGGTTGACATGACGAAATTGTATCGTACCATAATTCTTACATTCGACATTTTGATAAAGTGGCCCAAGGACAACAAATGTTTGAAATGGTAACGCGTACATGTATCGCTATTCAATCAGCTAGGAGAGATGCATTTTAATATATTATTTCGACAACACGAATTTCATTGGATCAAATTGTACAACATTGACCGTATGAAACATTTATATCGGTTAGTATCGCTTAGCCTGCCAGCAAAACTTCCACGACTTGTTTAGTTTATATTGATATATATTGTTAAGTTTGACCTTAATTTTCACACCTGAGTGTATTTTTTGTGTTATTGGTCAGTCACCTGGTTATGACCCGTACCTTTTCCAATAGTTATTAATGGCAGCATTCAGATGTATACCGTAAATTATCTGCTGTTACTGTGTGGCATTGTTACTGTGTTTCACCAAAAAAACACGCTTTTATAATCGCTGGGAGGACAGCGGCTAAGGTTGGGATCTGAGTAGCATCTTCTTCACCTTGGAGCTGGACTATACTATGTTAAGTGTCTGAGCCAGGGACAACTTTCGTCAAGTGAATCCTGTGTAACTGGCCATCCACAAGCTAACAGTCACACACTGGCTCTTGGAAGTTACCACTGCCTTTTGCGCATAGCGTAGACGTTCTTTGAAAATTTTACTCTAGTTGGATATCTCTGTGTGTCATTAGGAAAAGGACTATACCTACTTATATTTTGGTTGTAATCCCTCATCCTGCCTTATGTATAATTTATACTGTGCCAAGGCGAAGTTTTCATCCCAGAACAGTATGTCTTCATAACCTTCGTATACATTTCCTCTCTTTGGCCCAATTAATTCGTCATTCGAGTTGGATAACAGCGTAAAATATTCTAAAAGTGGAAGAATACATTGGTGTAATATGCAAGTTGAGCTTTAGTATCTATGTTATATCGTTCTAGCACACGTAATTCTGTACCATGTGTACGATCATTACCGTCTTGAGAGAAACCAAGTTCCAGACGGCATTTATCGACAGAAGCCCCTCATCCAAATGTCTGTCAGTTTTTTTGTGTGTTTACTTTGCAATATGAAATACATAGAACCGTGGAATTCTTAATTCCCAACAAAAATATATTAATACATTTGACTGTTTATTTACCTTGTTTACTCATAGAGGGAAATCCAGGTAACATTTCAAAACTGTCCTCCGTGTACAGATTTAGGAGTCGACTATAATCACCAGCAGTGAAACTCGTGTCCCAATCCGCAAAGGATTCCAAAACAGCAGTTCTCCATTCTATAAAGACATCAATGTTATCTTTGTTTTACATTCATTCTGATCTTTCTGGCCCATTCAAAAGTGTCACGCGATATTTGTTAGGTTACGTTTCTATACATGAAGGTAGAGGATTGTCGTAAGTGAAGAAAAGGTACAGATCCCTTGAGCCCAACATCTCTGTCTCTGGAGTCTTTGAAAGATGGATCAGTGTTCTAGTTCACGTCTAATTGTTTTACAGCTACAGAGTGAACCTATTGTCAATTTATTTATATATCCATGTATTATAGTAAGATAATTCAATTAGTAGCAGCCGTAGAATTCAACAGCAAAAAGAGAAATAAATTGAACTGTTAAAGAGACCTATAAGTGTTTAAACATTTAAACATGTTTATATATATATATATATATATATATATATATATATATATATATATATATATATATATATATATATATATATATATATAAACATGTTTAAATGTTTAAACACTTATAGGTCTCTTTAACAGTTCAATTTATTTCTCTTTTTGCTGTTGAATTCTACGGCTGCTACTAATTGAATTATCTTACTATAATACATGGATATATAAATAAATTGACAATAGGTTCACTCTGTAGCTGTAAAACAATTAGACGTGAACTAGAACACTGATCCATCTTTCAAAGACTCCAGAGACAGAGATGTTGGGCTCAAGGGATCTGTACCTTTTCTTCACTTACGACAATCCTCTACCTTCATGTATAGAAACGTAACCTAACAAATATCGCGTGACACTTTTGAATGGGCCAGAAAGATCAGAATGAATGTAAAACAAAGATAACATTGATGTCTTTATAGAATGGAGAACTGCTGTTTTGGAATCCTTTGCGGATTGGGACACGAGTTTCACTGCTGGTGATTATAGTCGACTCCTAAATCTGTACACGGAGGACAGTTTTGAAATGTTACCTGGATTTCCCTCTATGAGTAAACAAGGTAAATAAACAGTCAAATGTATTAATATATTTTTGTTGGGAATTAAGAATTCCACGGTTCTATGTATTTCATATTGCAAAGTAAACACACAAAAAAACTGACAGACATTTGGATGAGGGGCTTCTGTCGATAAATGCCGTCTGGAACTTGGTTTCTCTCAAGACGGTAATGATCGTACACATGGTACAGAATTACGTGTGCTAGAACGATATAACATAGATACTAAAGCTCAACTTGCATATTACACCAATGTATTCTTCCACTTTTAGAATATTTTACGCTGTTATCCAACTCGAATGACGAATTAATTGGGCCAAAGAGAGGAAATGTATACGAAGGTTATGAAGACATACTGTTCTGGGATGAAAACTTCGCCTTGGCACAGTATAAATTATACATAAGGCAGGATGAGGGATTACAACCAAAATATAAGTAGGTATAGTCCTTTTCCTAATGACACACAGAGATATCCAACTAGAGTAAAATTTTCAAAGAACGTCTACGCTATGCGCAAAAGGCAGTGGTAACTTCCAAGAGCCAGTGTGTGACTGTTAGCTTGTGGATGGCCAGTTACACAGGATTCACTTGACGAAAGTTGTCCCTGGCTCAGACACTTAACATAGTATAGTCCAGCTCCAAGGTGAAGAAGATGCTACTCAGATCCCAACCTTAGCCGCTGTCCTCCCAGCGATTATAAAAGCGTGTTTTTTTGGTGAAACACAGTAACAATGCCACACAGTAACAGCAGATAATTTACGGTATACATCTGAATGCTGCCATTAATAACTATTGGAAAAGGTACGGGTCATAACCAGGTGACTGACCAATAACACAAAAAATACACTCAGGTGTGAAAATTAAGGTCAAACTTAACAATATATATCAATATAAACTAAACAAGTCGTGGAAGTTTTGCTGGCAGGCTAAGCGATACTAACCGATATAAATGTTTCATACGGTCAATGTTGTACAATTTGATCCAATGAAATTCGTGTTGTCGAAATAATATATTAAAATGCATCTCTCCTAGCTGATTGAATAGCGATACATGTACGCGTTACCATTTCAAACATTTGTTGTCCTTGGGCCACTTTATCAAAATGTCGAATGTAAGAATTATGGTACGATACAATTTCGTCATGTCAACCTATTGGCATGAAAACATCGCACAACATATTGAACACAGTGGCCCCAAGACAATTTATCTGTGTAACGTCCTTAATAATTTGCTAATTCTTGTTTTAGAGGTGTGAGGCTATTTGTTGTGGACAAAGACAAGGTGAAAATTAAAGCATCCATCTTGAACAGCAATTTTCACGAATAAACATACGTAAAATATTGAGAAGCATTTGTAAAAGTGTTGGGTTTTGTTAGATTGCAACAGCAATGTTCAGCTTTTGTTCACGATTTTTGCAGTGTTACTGAGATTCTCTGAATGCGAAGACGTTTTGTCTATAACGTTTATGAATGACCTTTTTTAAATATAATTCATAAATTAATATATTGTCGCAGTGGCAAAGTGACAATACTTAAAAAATGCAACAACAACGAAGTACACTTTTTAAAAGCAATATAAAGGAAACAACAGTATAGATATTTAACAACTCTTGCCATTATTGCTGATATTATTGAAAGCAAGTATCCCGTTTTCATTGTCCATATTTTTAAAATCCAGATGTTTTCACTGTCCAACATTTGTTTAAATTCACGCGACTCGTCTAAGATTCAAATATTTTGTAACCATTTAGTACCATCTAATCTAACAGGCAGACTGGAAACTTGGGATAAACCCGATCCATTACTGTCTTGCCAGGAAGTGATGAAGAGGCTCTAATTTAAAAAAAAAAGTCGAAAAGGTTCATACAAATTAAAATATGTGTTATGTAGGTCAACATAAAATTGAACAATTTTATTAATTTAAAAATGATCAAAGTTGTTAGAATCTTTATAATTTGTTTGTTTGATTTGGCTGACCAGTATCTTAAAAAAGGCAATAGCATTGATGCACAGCCGATTGACATCAAAGCATAGTCTCTGTTTATTTATACAGCTGTAATTTGTCTTTCTACGACCACACAATTTAACCCGTTTACGCGAATACCACTACATTCAGACATATTCCAAATGGTACTAGGTTTATGAGTACGACCAAGCGGGTTGTAAGAAAGACATGGACGTAAACCCGCTTCTGGTTTCAATCAAATGAGATTCAAGCGGCCAAATATACTGATGATGCCCGCTAACATTAAGCTCGATCCCATCCAAGATAAATCAATAAGAAGCATTTTGTAGCGATCAAATTTTGCAAGGCTCTTAACCCAAAATGAAACCTTGGGATAAGCCTTAAAGACTTATTGGATTGGTCGTTACCTGGATAGCCCTGCACTGAACAACATCATCACGAAGTCCCTGTGTTGTTACACAGTTGCAATATGGCCAATGACGATCACACAATTTAGGGTTATCTTCCGTAAATAGCTACAAAATATGGTCACTGTTAAGGACAAAACTGTCAAAACTGTAGAGGTAAGAGGGCGGCGGTTTTAATCAAATGACTAACACAAAGCCGGTTAGATGCATTTGAATTTGGTGTAATTTTAAGATAGCAGAAGGGCTTCAGGTCATTCTTAGGATAGCCAACTTCAATACTGAAACGAGAAAAATAGTTGGTGAGTTTAATCAAATATGTATGTAAATCTAAAAAAAGTCCAATTTACTTCCAAAAAAATGTTGCAACTGCATGTCAACAGAGTAAAATCGGCAAATCTTAAATTTGTTTCTACATTGACGTGCAGTACATGGCAGTGTTAATTTTTGAAAGATGTTATTTTTGGTTTATCATAAATGCATCGACAACAAGTGAATCGCTGATTTGTTTTCTGAATACGTTCGTCTAGAAGTGTTAACTAAGTCAATGGCATAGCAAGTGAAGGAACGAAGGAAATCCGTTTGTTGTATTTTCAATATAGATACTGTATTAATATCGAAGCATTATTGGGTCCCGGTCGTGAATGATTTGTTTGTTTGATTGGGATTAACGCCTTACTCAAGGGTATTTCGCTTATATAACGACGTGCCAGCCCAATGGGTAAAGAAAACCACCCTCGACACAACTGGCATCAAAAGGGACAAATATAGGCCAACAACAGGACGCAATACAGACACCACAAACTGATCGCCTTCCTGTTCCCCTTCAGTTCTGGGAGCACCAGGGCAATATCAAGCTCTCTCCAACCATCCACCGATCTTAAGCAGAAAATCGACCAGTGAGTCCACCCAAATACCCAGAATTTTGTTGAAAAAATTACGAACAATGAGAATCTGTAAACCGGACAATGTTTGTATGTACAACGAGCACGAAAGTGGTATACAAACAATACATTTGATTATCGTTGTAGACATTGGCTATTCGGTATCACTATGAAACTTATTTTGTATTTAATCTGGTTACAAACTCATATTATAAATGTCCCGAAAGTACATATGAGCCTGTGTCGGTATCTACACTGACCGATAGTTAAAGCTAGCCGGTATCCACGCTGTACCTATTACACCTGGCTACCTTCTGCTATTTGCGCTCATAACATACAGCAGGTTTATCTCCTGCTTTCATTTACAGCTAAAATGGACAGTCAGTAGTAAATATATGTAAAAGTATTGGAGCGTACCTGCTATACATCAAAAGGGCATATAATTGCAGAATGTTTGATATATTAACTTGTAAACAAAATGTTCTGGCGAATGAAGGTATGTATTTACAGCCATGCCAAGTTTGTCTAGATTTAAATCCTACCAACGCATACTCGTAGTCAGACGATTATAACATCATGGCAAACACAGGTAAAGCCCTCTGGCTAAGGGCATTTTGTTTGAAGAGTAGATATACTATATTTACTTAGCACTGGATGAAGATTACCTTTCCAACAGCATCAAAACACTTCGAATCTTGGTTTCAGCACAATGATGTTCGTCTGATATCAAACCGTCTACTCCCATCACGCCCCCTCATTGCTTCCCCTTAAATCCTCAAATTGGAACCACATTTAACTTATAGGCCTACACATAGCACCATCCCCGGAAGAAAAAACAACTCACAAAAACACCTATATTCAATGTCGTGTGTTTTGAACCCTCAATTATATTATATCTAGCTCCGTCACGAAAGTCGGAAATCTGGGCGTCTTCTAAATCCAAAAAGGAGCCCAACTAGATTTGTCTGTTTGTTTGATTGGGATTTAACGGGTACTTAATGATATGTCACTCAACCGAAGGCATGCCAACCCAATGGGTGAAGAAAACTAACCACGACACTACTGATAACAGACAAAAACGGACACTCACAGGACATTACATAGAAATCACAAACATATCGGCATCCTGTTCCTCGTTAGTACATAAAGCACAAGGACAACAGAAAGCTCCCTCCAACCACCCGTGAGTCCCAATAGAAAGGACAGGACACAAACACACAGAGAGATCGTTGATATACTAATCTTTCTTTCTAAGGAGTCCGCTCTACGATCGAACAAAATCACCCAATGCCGTTAGTATTGCGGTAAATACAATGCATAAAACTGGAAATCGATTTTAACAACTGTTTTGTCCTCCAGGTCGTTGGATATTAATTTAAAATTAGTTTACCCTTAGACGAGTTAGGGTACAACCTTCGTCCGCTTTATATGAAAGCACCCACCAGTGTAGGCAACAGGGGACTGCCACAACTACATGATATAACTACTGTGTTTTCGAACAATTATGTCAGTTCTGCTTTTTAAATTAGATAATTAACGGCTATGCTAATTCGATTGATATATAGTGCAACACAGTTAAGGTAGAAATACAGTTGTCTTTCCCTTAAACTTTATATTTATACTGCTCGCTTATATATACCTATTTAATTTATGGCATTACTCTCTTACGAATCCCATTTAACATCACTCTAATCCAAAAACGTGCTGTGCGTGTTGTAAGTCAATCAAATCGTTTGGATCATACAGCACCATTATCTTCGAAACTACAAATCCTTCCACTCTATAGCTTCGTTCTTTGTTATAACTTAGTTTTATCTTTTAACTTCTCTCGTAACGAAGCAGCAATTCCTGCTGCGTTTGAGTTATATCTTGTTAAACAAATGGTTGTTCAACAAAGACTCACCAGACGTTTTTTGTTTGATTGCAATATACCTTTCTCTAAAACTAATCTCGCCCCCGTGAGGGAGCGGGTGGGCCATGGCCCTGCAGAATACTCCCTCGGCTTCCTCATTCGATCGTAAGAGGCGAGA
>JARFOD010005179.1:0-11658 GCA_031763545.1 Mopalia muscosa | reverse complement strand
AAGTTACATAAAGATTGGCCTTATAGTTTTAGAGTTCTGCTCTGGAAACGGATCAGTAGGCTCCGGACGGACGGACGCTGATCATACCATAATACGACCGATTTTCATCGGGCGTATAAAAATTGCTTCCAATTACAAGAATATAAAAAAGTGGGTAGATCGGGATTATTCCTTTAGGTAATCCCATAAAAAAAAGTTTTGTTTGAAATCGTGCCATACAGGCATTATATCTCAGTAAAAATATCTATACCTGAACTTGTTATTTTAGGCTACATCACTTATTTAATGGCTCTTTATTCAGTCATAAAAGAACGTAACCATACCCTTTTCGTTGAAGAACTTTTCCTTTTTCTAATTGATGAAAAGTTGTTCACCATTTTCCCACTTAAAAAAAAATTAACAGTTACCTTGAGTTTTTTAGGTAGGTAGGGTAACAGCCAACTTATGGTAAATAAATAAATTATTATAAATGACTTAAATAGGGTTTGAATTAGGGCTCCTTCACCAGTCTCCTCAGTTAAACATTCTGTGCTACTATGTTACAGATAAAGACAAAACTTAAGTACGTAATTGGACACAAACATACTTACTGAGTATTAATTAAATAGTCAAATTTGAGACAATATTTTTTTGTACTGTAAGCATATTTATTCTTAACAAGGTGTTGATTAATGACATTACATTTGAGCAGACATGGGATCAAATAATTAAGGATTGAAATGTAAATACTTGTAATCCTTCAATACAAACACATTTATCCTGTAAAATATTTGACAATATTAGTGTTTATGTTTAGAACAGATCAGAGTGATGCTCACTTAGCAAGAAATATCAATTGATACTAATTTGTATCATCGTACCAAAAAACCTTTCTTTACAGATTCACGACCACTGGTCTCGTAGAAATCACATTTGTAATAAAGAAAATCTGAGCAATCGGGTAAGAGAAGGGGATATGAGAAATTAACTTTAAGTAGTAGTTTGTAATTATACATTATACACATAAAAGAAGCCTGTTTGTGGATGCTGTTAGAAGAGTAAAAATAAGTGCATAAAGATAACATTTCCACATCATTTCAGTAGACATTGGTCAGCTGAAGTTTGTAGTGTTTTGTGCTCG
Source organism: Mopalia muscosa (assembly GCA_031763545.1). NCBI lineage: Eukaryota > Metazoa > Mollusca > Polyplacophora > Chitonida > Mopaliidae > Mopalia > Mopalia muscosa. Next base: position 10,538 of record JARFOD010005179.1, on the reverse strand, counting down.
TTACTAAGGCTCATATAGGTGTTGTTTTTGTTGAGGTTTAACGCTGTACTTAAGGTTATTTTACTCGCATCACGGTGTGCTAGCCCAATGGGTGAATGAAACCACCCCCAGCACCACTGGCAAAAAAAAAAAACATCAATGGACAAATGCAGAGCACCCACAGGACAAAGACATCACAAACATTTTGGCTTCCTGATCCTCTTTACAAACAAATGGTGAATCCATAAATGATAACAGCAAAATGCACAAATATATTTTCTGTTCTAGTTGCTGGCCATACCATAATACAACTGAATTTACGTTGGACATATACAAATGACAAAACGAGCTAGTGCATACTGTTCAGAAGACATTATAATGTTTTATACCAGTAACCACTCGGAACTGCTACTTTAGTAGCCATATTTACAGTTACTAGTTTTATAGATTGTTATGCAAATAATTTTTTTCAAAATGCACATTTGCGGTAAATGTCCTCTAGCTTGGAAGGTACACAGTCCAAATATACACAGCACATGTGAAGCCAAATGCCACAAGAGTCCTACTGTCCTGCTCTAACCACACATTTCTATTTTCATTCTTATGTAACACTTGTGGTTCGAGCACACTGGCCAATTACAGCAGGTTTCATTGTTTCGGATACAGTTTTCAAGTATGCGTAGCCTGGCATATCCTCTGTACATTGGTACATGGCACTGTTCAATGATACATGGTGGTATATCCCTGCCAAATAAGCCTCGGCAGTCTGGAATGAAAACAAAAATGAAATGAATTTAACTTCATAACATGCAGTTGCCCAAAATAGGTTTTTACATTTGTTTGATTAGGACATTCGTTCTACTCAAGGGTATTTCACTTGTATGACGCTGGATTGTCCACTTCACACAGCTCCTTGTCTTTTTATGGTGGATGGACAGACGGACGGAGGGCACATATTTTAAGATACCAGTGCAAATATCTTGCCGGGGTATTTATGTCAATTAAAAAAGTATAGAAACACCAAAAATATTGTTTCTGATTGTTTCATAACAAAAATAAATAGGCCTATATTTGTTTGTTTTTTAGATTTAAATCAAGTTTATATTTGTATTTTAGAAAATTCTGAGAAAATATGATTTCGTTGGGAACAGTCAACTATGCAACATAGTAACCGTTGCCTGTGTAGATCCAGGTACCGTCATTATAAACTATAGCAAATGCCTAGGCCACTATGGACATGTATTTGATTGAGTCTTGTGCGGCCGATTTTCAACAGAGAATAAATACAAAAAAGTCATCATAAATTGCCAATCTGTAACTCAAACGGAATCGAATGAGTGAACAGTGAAAATGTAACCATGTCCCATTACAACCAGACTGGCTAAAAAGGGCTTTTCACAAAGTAACGAAAATTGGACACTGGCCAATACCTTATGGATATCGATCGAATTTAATATCGCTATAAATCGATACAGTTGACCACCGGGTCTTAACGACAGCCCTGATTATGGTTTACCTCAATAGATTAAACAAATAAACGAGTAAATTGGTAATTACCTCTGGATAGACTGGATCATTGCATGTGGATTGCGGTCCCATAGGTTGCATCCAAACTTCACATACGGTACAGCTGTATGAGTATCTGAACTGATCTTCATATTTAGGTTGGCTGGAAGAAACAGATTTGTTGGCACATTGAACTGTTTTGGAATTTAACACGACATAAACTGTGATTCCTTGGAAAGAATATCCAATGCTGTTTGAAACTCCTCAAAACTGAAAAGATCAGCACCAACTTCAATGGTTCCCGCCATGTTGAAATTATTTCACCGCTCAACAGGAAGTCACGTGATGAATCCCACAGCTTCATTGTGATTGGTTGCGAGTTGCCGTGTACGCAAGCACAATAACTTTGAAACGTCACACTGCCGCGGTGCGCATATCCACTTCGAATAATAATAAAGGCTTAAACGCTATCAGGTACTAATTGTTTATTACATAAATAGTAGTCCGGAGTCATTTTGCCTCTGAACTACTATTTAAGTAGTGATATTTTATTACATACAAATACGGATTTCACGTTATTATGCAATAAACTGCGCGTAACGGCTCCTTAGTACATGTTAAATAAGGGCTGTGCGTTATTTCGTACTAAGGATGACGCCACAGGTTGAGCAAGATGGCTGTCAAGAGGGGTCACCGGAGTGCATGACAAGTGTGTCGTCTGCCGGGTATGATGGCCGTGGTTCTGGGCGTTTAATCCGTTGATTAGAGAAAGTGGACGCAGGTCTTATATACGAGTACAGAGAATGGGTGGTTTAAAAAAAAAGGGTTTAATTAATTCTAGACCTGACTAGCTGTTGCAGGGTATAGACAGTGTATCTTAGTTACTATGTCACTAGAGTTTTGGAATTTACACAATGCATTTTTCTATGTAAGCAAATGTGCAGCGTAAAAAAACACGGAATTATGAAAATTTCCCCATAAATTATGTAAAGGAGTTCTGTATGTCCAGGAAGCTTTGTCGAGCTGTATCTAAGTTACTATTTCACTTGAAATTTGCATAGTGCATTCTTCGTTGTACGCATACAGAGCTCATTTACATAGTTTATGGGGAAATTTGGATAATTTTTTGCACAGGATTTTCCCTCAAAAGCTAAATTCACGCATGCGCACATATGGTTTCACGGGATGTTTATTAGCTTGGCGGTAAAGCCGATTTAGCTCCTGTTGTGTCTGGTTGAATAGGTGTTAAACTCTAAACAACATGACGGTTAGGGTCAACAGGCAAAACAATGCCTGGTGCGATAATCCTTTTCATACTGAATAAGCTTTTTCAAAAGGTGTGTAGATTAACTCCATGGTGTATACTTCAACAATTAGCAAACATTAGTAGTAAATCTCAGGACTGGTTTTACCGTCGCGGAAGTGAGATATAATTCTACACAGTTCAATCAATCTACTTCACGGTTTTGGAATAGACACTCGCAGAAATACGGAAATTTGTCAAATTGCAACTTTAAAATGATTAATTATAAGATTTTAGCAGATTTCCCCTTGTTAAATAAATTGGTAAATTTTCCGTTTTTAAATAACCGATTTTACTAAAACCGTGTAACCGTCGCAATTAGTCGATACAATATAACAGATCATTCAAATATGAAACAATATGCAAATTTTACGGAAATCCATATAATGCGGAAATATGTGTAAATTGACAAAAACTGTAAAACTTATTTTACACAATAATAGTTTTAAACCATGATAACCACAAAACTATTAGTCACTTTTATGTGAGTATTTTAAGTCCGATAGTGTGAAAGGTACAGATTACGAATTGTGCAATGCGCTTAAAACAAATCGCTGCCCTTTGGTGCATTTGTTTGGCGCATATAGGGTGTTGTCCTTCCTCTGACAAAACTGAGAATATATATTTCACGATTCTGTCTTGTCGGAAGTAATCTTTGAACGTCAGAGGAGAAGCCAGGCAGTCCGGCCATTGACTTGTCCACAATGAAACCACCAAAATACCTTAACGAACAGTAGCCTAACACATATTACTACATAGATAGTAGTCCGGAGCCAAATCGGGTCCGGACTACTATTTATGTAATAAACAAATAGTACTTGATAATGTTGATAATCCTTCCTTATTATGTAATAGCATTTAATAACTGAGCTGCGCACTACAACTATGGCTCACTTCTTTCGTAAATGTTTGTTTGTTTGATTGGGGTGTTTAACGTCGTACTCAAGGGTATTTCACTTAAATGACGACGGATTACACACTACTATTTGCCTAATTACAGTGGAAAACCGAGAGGAAACCTCGTAAAAACCCTCCCGCGATTGCCGGAGCCTCATAAACCTGAGGGTCGACATATAGGTAAGAAAGATATCGACAAAGTGTATCGTGTTAGAAGATTAGGTTTGATTGTGGAAAAAATTATTTTGCATGACTCAGTTCTGGCTTCTGATTGGGTGTTATCGCGAGGAAAATTAATATACCCAGAGAGTATAGATATATTGTCGATATATACTCCCTGATATCCCCCGAGTATCTCGCGAGAAATTAATTAAGAATGATAATAATAATAATAATAAAAAAAAAATAAAAAAAAAACATTGTGTCATGGTTATCGCTAATAATTCGACAGCTTCTCATAAAATAAATTGTCTCATTGGCTGGCTAACACGAGGGAAAACATTTCCCGAGTTAATTAACGTACTTTAGTAAAGGTTTTTTTTTAGAGGCTGGCTTATTTTAATTTTATTTTACCATGTCCCTTTCACTGTTCCGTTCTAAAAATAAAAATATCAGTCTAAAAACAGCAACATTTTACTTGATTATTTTCCCCCTCTAACACTGTTCCATACGTAAATCTGTAGGCTATCTACCAATAAAAATAATGTCAACAATAAATATCACAGACGAGTACTATCGGCCACTACCCGAAACCATAGATACTACCTCTATGCAAAAACATAACTATGGTGACGTCACGTACACGTACAGACTAGTAGGTTACAAATTAGGTCACTCACGTGAGTTGTGCCGTCCACCTGCACTCGATCGTCCCAGTTATTTTACGAGGTTTATGTAAACCTAGATTTTTTATGTAACATTGCATATCCGCTAAGTGAGCAATATATAGAGCTTCGAATTAACAAAGACTCAAAGACAAGTGACAGCTTATTGAAACGTGAGTATCTTTCATTTAGGAAAATGCATTTTTCTTTAACTTTACGCTGGAAAGTTTTTGACTGGTCTTTTGCAACAACAACAACATGTTCTATGTTAAATATTTCCTTCGTGTTTTAGTATGTCTGTAACTGTTTATCTTCTATTACTTTACACATGCGTAGCAATAATAGCGTGTGCCGAATTGCTTGCCTCTAAACACTGTACAGACCAGAAGCTAGTCGACAGGGCGTGACAGGCAGAATTGTACGAATCCGTTTACACACTCGGTATATATTGTTGTACAGCTGACGGAATGATGGTGGTCAGTTGTCATGGATACCAGTGCTCGCAGCAGCTCCTTCAGTCTTTTACACACTGTGTACATTATAAAGCTGTCATTTTTTTTTAGTATAATATTCCCCAATCGATGATGATAAATTGTGTTCCAATGATTTTTTTCTTCCCAATAGTGCCAGCCTTTAAGAACCCTTCATTACAGTAAAATTAAAAATATGTCTTGCACTGTATCATCTGTATTGTATGCAGAAAAATATCTGTATTAAGCCGATTATTGCTTAATGGGTTTGTTGGTTTACATTGAGTAGTAGTTGCAGTTAAATTCACAGTTGTGTGACAGCTTGAACAGCTAATGTGGAGGATTAGCAGCTTTAGGGCTTGATATATATCTTAATCAAATGGACAGTCTAATGACAGAATTGGCCAATCACTGTGTAAGATATATTTGTAACTATAAATCAGTGGAGGTTATTTCAAGTTTAGGTTAAAGGCTAGGTTTAGTGTTGGTTTTACAATTAGGAGTATGTCTTAGTTTATGTATGAATCTAATAGTTTTCTGTGTGAAGGACCAATTCTACAATAGCTCCCTACTTATATTTCAAGTACACATATCCACGGTCTACATGGTAACATGTACGTAGGTGTTGCATTCTCAGTGATTCGCACTATACTTATAATTGGATGAACATATCATTTTTCAACCAAATAAACATTTCAATGCATCAGTGAATAAAACAATGGAGGATCAATCAATTCTGAATCAATTAATTAATCAACCTTCTAACCAAGGAACCAGAAATGAGAAATGCAAAGTTTTTCTTGTCTGTAAAGCTTGTATAAATAATTATATTATACATTTTACCTTGTTTTTCAGAGTTGAGATTTATGACAAACTCCATTCAACATGTTGGTCTTTAGCTGGGACACAAACAACCTACTGATATGTGCCTTGGTTACCATAGCGATGCAGTTCATATTTTTTCTCATTGCATTCTCGTGTAAATTTGATAAAGTCACAGATTTTGCAGGTGGCACCAACTTTGTGGTGCTCGCTGTCATTACTTTTTGTTTAGCCCAAGTAAGTATTGTTTAGCCTTTTATTTTACTCTTCCCCAACCCTCCCAATTCACCTCGGCAATCGGCAATTGCCGAGGTGTTTGCCGAAGCTCTTACAACTTGCCTCGGCAAAAAAAGTTGCCGAGGTAGTCTCATTCAAATAACAAATCCATTAAAGTATTCTTGATAAATGAACCAAAGGTGAATATTCAGGCCTATTCAGTTTTTCACACGAACACTTGTTCAGGTTACGTCAAGGTTATTCACGAGAACAGTCAAAGTTCACTGAAGCTAAGACCATGTAGGCCTACACGTACATTGGATGTCTATATAACCCAATATCATAATACCATAGTTGTGTATTATGGCCCATAAAGCCGGAGACAAGGGTTCCAATTGTAGTCGAAGAATTAAACATGTATTTTTATTTGAATCATCTTATGACTTTATCTCTCAAAACAATCAATGAACATAAAAAAAAACGTATCAGGTTAAATTTGCCATAAATAACTGGGAAATTTTAACACTAAAGAAGCCTGAATCAAGAAAATGCAGTATGGTGATAGGTATTGTATCGTGAAGCCCATATGGAGATACAGATGGAATAGTGGTGGGAGTGTATTGATTCATCCCTAGTTCAACGCTGTCCTTGCTGTATACACAGGACAGTGTGCCAGCCTAAGAGGTGAAGGAAACCACATTCGACCCCTCTGCTGACAACAAAAAACATCCCTGTCAGCCTCAATTTGCCAATTACCTTGGAGGGCATTAGGAGAACAGGGAGCTCCATACCAACCCTCCCAAAAAACCATCTAAGCTTGCAAGCAGCAGTTTGCATAATATGTGTAATCGTGTCAAATAAATACCAATGAACATGTCAATTGATTTGTTTAATTGGCGTTTCAATATCATACTAAAGTAAGTTAACTTTATATGATTATGTGCCAGTCCAATGGGTGTGGAAAAACACCGTCAACAGCCTTGGCAACAAGCAAAGACCTAACAGAACAGCCACAATCTACAGGGTCATCACAAACAGATCAGCTATATGTAGCCCTTTGCAAGCTGAATAAAAATCTCTAACAATGTAGAAATCAGTAACTTCCACAATCAGAAGCAAAAAACACCAAATGAAATTTTCCAAGAAGTAGAACTCATTGAGTATGATCCTTTCATCTAAATTGTTGCACACAAGGGCACACACCGGAGGTTTAAATCTGAACTTTGCATTGCCAGGCTGGATACATAGCTGATTTGGCAATGCAGTCAACGGTAAAACAAAAACACAGAGCCATCATGTGACCATTGTTTTCGGTTCAAACAAGGCAATATGGCGCTGTGTTTTTGTTTTACCATTAACTGCATTGCCAAATCAGCTATGAATCCAGCCTGGCGATGCAAAGTTCAGATTTAGACTTCCAGTGAGTTGCTAGAAGGACAAGCTACATAAGGTAGGAAACTTTGTTTAGCTTTTGTAGTCGTTTTTAGGGGTCAGGTTACACACAGGAGATTTAAGTTAAGACCTAGATGTATATCTTATCTAGGTCTTATTTATAAGACTATATTTACCACTACTTCTGATCTTCAATTTTGTTTAAATCATTGAAGCCAGAGTGCTATATTTCTGTCAGTTGAAACCTTCTTGCCCGATAGGAATGGTTTACTGTAATGCGACGAGATCGATACGTATGAAAAGCACTGTTGTTTCACAATCAATGACAGAATGACACCTCTGGTGTTGTTGTTGTAATTCTACTTAGGGTTGTTTACATCATCTTTTTTATTTCGCCCAGGACATCATCTCAGAATTTTACAATCGTTTCAAATTTTATAAACCCATTTATTTTTTGCATACAAACCTTCTGATCGACAGAACGACATGCTTAAAAGCGAGTTGACTCAACTCACAAACACGTTTACCACATAGAAACTGCAGCACATGTGAGTTGGGGGCTTTTCAGTCACATCCACAAGAGGACTCCTAGCAAAAGTTCGCTGATCGTAGAGCAGTGACTTACCTCCCTTAGGCAAATGCCTTTGAGAGACGACGTGTTATTTATGCGGAACTGTTTGAAGCTAACCACAAAGCGATTATTCGCTCATGTAGAAGATGAACAACTTTCGTCTTCGATGAATAAATAAATAAGCCCCTGTGCCAAATCGGGAAATGGAATAATGAGAATCTTAATCGACCACAGTTTGAGAACTAACCTTCTGACAATCATGTCTTATAAGTTATAAATCCAAAATTTGTATGTTACCCCTGGTATTACAATATACAAATCCAGGTTACGCATATTTCCGAGAAGGTGTGACATGTAGGCCTACTTGGTTAGTCCAAATAAGTCGGCTATATAGATATATTATCGTCGGACATTAATCTGGGACTATAGTTGGGATTACAATATACCAGGATATACTCAATGAGTTGTGCGAATATTGCCGTTCTTGGTTTAATGGCCAGTGTGAATAGTAAAGTTTTACAATCATTGTTGCCTTATTTGTTTTCTTTACTGTTCATTGTGTCGTAACAAAAATAATCTTCCTAATCTGTCTAATAATTCATAATTTCAAATACTGGGCAATAAACGACGCGCGTGCATTGATTTATTAGCCCGAAACGAACATTTTGCTTAAATTATTTTTTGTCTTGCCGACATTCGATTGTCAGCAAGAAAACTGACAATATTCAGCTGCGGTAAACTATATCGCATCGAGTAGTGCCAATTTGTAGGACGAAAACAACCACAAGGCCGAGTGAGAGTGTTGTGACGCGAAATCGGGTCGGTCTATTGGTGAACGTTTCCCAGTGGATGTTACATACGGGTATATTGTGTAAACTGTCAGTGAGCGTAAGTTCAAAGATAAAACTGCATCTGCACGATTGTTTACAGTTGGTCATGAAATTGTTCTTAAATACATACTGATAATATACGAAAGAGTTTTAATTTACATGGTGTTCAATTTGAATCTAGTAGATTCTGTACATCTGGTCTAAGTAATATTTTACGAGAATTTTGACAGGTTCTATGGCAGAGATTATTTTCTTATAGAGTTTACCACGGTGAGCAGATTGTACATTACTTGAAGTTTTTCCCAGTGGCGCTCAGACGGAATAGCATGGGGTCGTCCACGTTGTCCAGATATTTGACGAAAGATAAAAATTGATCGCTGTTTGAAAAGCTGGAGACGTGGCGATATACCAGTGAAAAGTTATCGACTTTTTTCTTACTGCTATTCGATCCACAATACGATAGATCATGAACACAGTTGTGGATGTAGGCGTTTTGGAGTCGGAGTTGACAGGGAACAACAAACTGGGGACGTTTCCCAAAAACAACAGCAACGGACAGCCAGTGGATAAAATGTCATCCGGTGCCACGAATCGTAAGTGGAGTTGGTTATATAGCTTTGTTATAACATTTTTATATGTATTATAGGCACCAACACGTTTATTTCGGGCTTGTCCATATAATTATCCTCGGCTTGTAACCTACTCCAAGAAACTAAAAGTCCTCAATCGGTCTAGAAGTAAAACTGGTAGCTTAGGGCAGGCCTAGGCCTTCTGATTCTTCGAGCTACTCCTAAAAACATTTGGTGGTAGGTGGTAGCTGTCCTTTCTTGTAAGGCCTGCCAATGCTAATTCATATAATACTGGAGGATAGGAAAAATATGTGCTTCAGTGATTCCTCAAACTGAACAAGTAAAGCAAACTTAAACAAAAGTTTTTAATCGCCTAGGTTACATGTATTTCACACATCCTCATTTGAATGAGGCTGTCATTTTGTAAAACTGCTTATCAGTTCCTTTGCTTTTGGTCAGAAGTCTGTGGTCGCTTAGTCTCTTCTTTTACGTATCTTGACTACCATTTTTTTTGTTTTCAATTTTCAAGTTGCAGGTACGCAAGCACGTTGCTAGGACTTTAGATTTATAGGCTATGCTTTGAATACCTGTAAATCTCCTTTTTTGAAAGATGCGATCTTTGAGTGAAGTAAATGGCCAGGCAGAAAGCAGAAGTATTGGCCATCATCCCATGTGCTTGCGTAGCAGCGACTTGAATCCTGTCTGTGCCATCTTGATTCGACTATGATATGAAATAAAATGGCCCTGCTGACTTGTTATCAAGGCTGACAAACCCTAGCTACAAGACGATAAGATCCACTGAAGACCTTGAATATTGAATTCCTAGTTTAAGGTCAATAATCAAGTATTTTGACTGCTATGACTTGAAATTTGTTCTAAAACACATGATACTTAAAACATATAAGAGGGCTTACATAAGGTTATACATGTATATTTGTCTTAAATTTGAAGCCAGTAGAATCTGTACATGTACATTTGTTCTAAGTACAATAACATTTTTGACAGGTGCTATGGCAGAGCTTATTTAATTATAATATTTTACCACAGTGAGCAGATTGTATATGTGTTTTTTCCAAGTGGCGCACAGGCCCGTGGCAGTGGCTCATTGGTAGCAAGTGCCCTTCCTAAACTGAACCTGCTTTGATTTACCGTTCATGGG
>JARFOD010005168.1:0-11658 GCA_031763545.1 Mopalia muscosa | reverse complement strand
ACAGTTGATTTTTGCACATGAAAAGTGCAGGTATTGACACGCAACATGGAAGCTGAGGGACTAAACAGTTGATTTTTGCACATGAAAAGTGCAGGTATTGACACGCAACATGGAAGCTGAGGGACTAAACAGTTGATTTTTGCACATGAAAAGTGCAGGTATTGACACGCAACATGGAAGCTGAGGGACTAAACAGTTGATTTTTGCACATGAAAAGTGCAGGTATTGACACGCAACATGGAAGCTGAGGGACTAAACAGTTGATTTTTTCCATATATTATATTATTGTATTATAACACCTTTTTGAGTAGGTAATATAAAATAATGAGCATTGAGTGCTGATTTACAACACCCACCCTAATAAATCATGTTGACCCTTTTATCTGCCGCACTCTAGTGTTGAAACCTGACTTCTGATGGGGTCATGACGCAATCTCACCTTATTTCCATCGTGTTGACCCTCGGGAGAATTACACTCAAACATCACCTCACAGGTAAGCCTTGTTTATTTGTGCAATAATACACGATACTGGTCCGAGGCCTCCTCTGGTTGTAACTAGAGATTATTGAAAATGTGATCATTTACCACATAGAATATATACACCTGCAATTGCCCAATCTGAATACATCAAATCTATATTTTGACAAGTAGAAACTTGAGTTTGTTTGATTAGGGTTTCAAATCGTGCTGACGGTTGTTTCCCTCATATGTTTCAGGCGAACGGGCGAAGGAAATCACCATCGATAGCGCCAGAACAAACAAGACAAGGACAATCATCATACAAAAAAAACAAACGCATTACGAATAGATCGACTTCTTATTGCCCAAGGGAATGGGAAACTTCTTCCCACCTGTCTGCCGTTTAATTTAGAGCTCTGTGATATATTTTAACGTTATCACAGTTACTTACCGTACGACCATACGACGAACGCTGTGTGTAGAAGTTTGATTGAATACAAGTTCTGGGCAGTTCCTATACAGAAATTGTCATGGAAGCTGTTAACGTGAAATTGACCCTACCGGTAGTTAGCAAATATACTTTAATCATGTAGGCCTATACTAATCTCCTTATGTGTCAGTTTATTTTCTCGGTACTTCAACTCACGATTTGCAAATAGTAGGTCTACCACGGTTCATTTGTTTGATAAATGTCAAGGACAAAACGCTCAATTCAGTGTGTATATAAACTACATTGTTCCTATCGTCCAAGCTTCCTCCTATTACAAATACATGAATCTCAATTTGGACATTCATGAAAAGAGGTTCTGTACCTAATCGAGTTTTAAATAAAGAATATCTATATTTGTATATACACTCAACTGTTTGTTTGGAAAAGCAGTTTGAATTGAAGTAAGTCGGGTGACCGTATCCAGAAACTGTGTTCTAAAATCGAGGTTACAAAACTGAGAACGCACTCTGTGTTCAGCTGAGCACGAATCCTGAGTACGAATCTGACAATGCTCAAAGCCGTGCTCAACGGAATTGTAATGGTGTTCTAAGGATTTGCTGGTTTCATATGAATTTTAACATTCACTTGTCCATTTTATTTAAAAAATAATACCTTTATAAAAAAAATCAGGAACAAGCAACATCCCCTCGAATTAGCAGCCAACACAATCAACTTAGTGCAGTTGTACCCGTATTGAGAGAAGAGTTCCACAAAATCGTGTTACAGAGGCGAGAATGCATGTGTACTGATTATGTTCTCAGTAGGCCTACTGAAAACGTGCTCAAAACTTTTTTTGTAATCGCTGATGCATTAGGACCACAAGTCAGTGAGGTACCTTCTCGAGGGCTTGTACAACTTTGGCCCCAAAATAGGTAAATGAAGAAAAGCCAGTGGTGGAGAATTACATAAAATAAATAAAACAAGAAGGCCAGTAGATAAAAACATCGTACAAGTTTTAAAAAATAACATATTTGATTGACTTCTGATAATGTGTATGGTGGTTTTACACTGAAGGAAATGTATAGTCCTAACTGGTAGAATCTACCCTCACAATAGCGTAAGTATACAAAAAGACAACGCGTTTAAGGATTTATCTAACGTGAATCTGTGCTATACAATGAATGTCACTCGAAATTGGTTATTTTCAAAAGCAGGCGTCCACGATTGTATGGTAATGCTCAGAACACACAGGGGTGAACTTTGATGTGACATCTACATCTGTGGTACAGTATAGCGCATGTTTGTAGAAAGGAGCTCCGGTTTCGTAGTAATTATGTTGTTAGGTCAATTAGCTGGTCTGCAAACAAAGTTTTATAGGTTAGTGAATTCCGGACTCAGTTGATCGTTAAGGCATAGTGTCGACACAGCGCATGATTAGTAGCGATGTAATCCCAAGGTTATTCTTGATAAAGTGGACTTGTGAACACAAATTTACTTAACACACTTTTTTACTTCCCCTGAAAGAAACGTGTATTGTCTGAACGTCAAGTATTGGTTCAATCCTCAATTGGGCAATCCAGTGAAACTATATGCGGATACATGTTAGCATCCAATATTCTTTCAATTATATGACGGTGTGCCAGCCCAATGTCATTGACAACCGTCACAGGACAGGACAATTACAAGACTTAAACATGGTTGCTGGGCGAGAAAGTCGCGCAAAGCGAGAAAGATACAGTTATAAAATATAATAACGTCTTTCTCGCCTTTGGCAAACTTGACATGGCGAGAAAGGCGTGAATGTCGATATTTTGTTGCTTTGGCGACATTCTCACCCCCGCCAAGGTTTCCAAAGGCGAGAAAGACGGGGTTATATATTTTTATAACCGCATCTTTCTCGCTTTGCGCGACTTTCTCGCCCACGCGAAGATTGGACTGTCTTGGTTTTCTTTGGTGCTGGCGAGAAGGTGGAGATTTCGGTCGTTTTGGTGATGGTCTAAAAAGTTGTTAACATGCTAAACTATTGTTTTGAATTATTAGATTAATTGATTACACCTGGGGTTAGTATAGATATTAATCTGACATTACACAGCCGTCTCAAATAATGATTTAGCAACAAACTGCGATTGACTTGAATCTTATGCTCGAATGAAAACAGTTTCAATAAAACGTATTTATTGTATACGAGTCTTATATATATGTAAATACTTATTATTAAACCTAAAGGAAAAAAATAACAAAAATGTGCATATACTTTTTAGAATATTATATCTTTTTTCGCGCAAACAACTCAATATGTTAATTTCCGGGATAATTTATTTAGTGTTATGTTGATTCTGGTCTGTTAATAAAAATATATTTTCTGACTTATGTTTTGTGTACACACCAACAGATGTATATATGAGCTCATTCTGCCGTGCGCCTCTGTAGTTCAGTCTGTTGAATGTTGGGCCTGTAACCCAAAGATCCCAGGTTCGAATCCTGGTGGAGGCAAGCACATTTGTTTCTCTTCATTGATTCAAAAATTATATATATAAGTTTACAACGCATATCAAACTGAACAAATAAAAGCCTATGTGAGAATATGATATTTTACGCTTGTCATGTGCAATGTCCTAGAAATCTCCTTTTTCTTTAGGGCCCGCGACCGTAGCTTAGTGGTAGCGAGTGGACTTACTAATCCTATGTCGATGTACTGTTCGCCGGATCAAGTCGTTTTCTTCCTTCTCATCCCCGCCAAGCACGCCAAACACGGAGTTAGTTGGAGAGATTACTAAAAGTGGTTTACGAGAAAGTCGAGATTATAGCGGCCTGGCGATGTTCTCGCCCTCGCCAAGGATGAGAGTATGAATGGCCGCAATCAAGCCCCATACGAAACGTTTTGGGTACCAAACGGTTTGGGTACGAAATGGTTAGGAACGAAGCGGCTTGAGTACGAAAGGTTTGCTTACGAAGAGGTTTGAGTACAAAATGGTTGGGAGATGGTTTGAGTACGAAATGACCGTTATGTTTGGCTTTGATCTTTGTCGACTTTCTTTCGAATGAGAGGGATTCCTCAATCATTTGTGGGTGTCAATCATGGGTAGTGATGTCGGCGTTTGCAGCTGAATTGAATAAAAAATGCCTGCGACAATATTACGCGAACTCTATTCACAGTCATCAGGTGTTGTTAAGCATTACTCAGTTTGGTAAGTCAGTCGGACAGAACTTGTCCAAGCTGAAGCTCTGTTGTACAGTTTGTGGAGTATCTGGACGAGAGAGCACACAGGGACAGCTATGCCGAGTTACCGGAAATATCGGTTCAGAATATACTAATAACGGAAATGGAAACGTATCCAGCTAACTTAATCTTAATCACTTTCTCGGATCTTGGCGAGACTGGATTCATTACCAAAAGGTGAAAATCTTACAAAACCAAACAAACACTGATGACACGTATGACAAAAGATGAGACAAATAAGACCCATAGGTAAGGCGCCTGATAGGGGACATGAATTCATTATTGTCTTTTTTGTATTTATTTTATTTATTTTTTTATTTCTACCCGCCCTGATAATGATTTCCACCCGCCCCGAAATTCCATTCTACCCGACCCTAAATTAGTTTTCACCCGACCCTATTTTAGTTTTCACCAGCCCCAGCTCCGAAATTCATTTATACCCGCCCGGAAATTAATTTCCACCCTCCCCGAAATTCATTTCCACCCGCCCCGAAATTCATTTCCACGCGACCCTAAATTCATTTCTACCCGGCCCGAAATTCATTTCCACCCGGCCCTAAATTCATTTCCACCCGCCCCGAAATTCATTTCCACCCGCCCCGAAATTCATTTTCACTCGACCCTATTTTTCATTTCTACCGGGCCCGAAATTCATTTCCAACCGGCCCTAAATTTATTTCTACCCGGCTGGAAATAAATTTCAATCTGGCTCTAAACTCATTTCTACCCGCACAGAATTAATTCCACCCGCCCCTTAATTAGTTTTCCCCTGCCCCGAAATAATTTATACACGGCCCGAAATTCATCGACAAACAGATAATTTTTTTGATTGTCCTGTCTTGTTTGCTGCCAGTCACAGGTTGACTGCGACACGGACGCGTCACACTCGGATTGTCATGGGATACCAGTAAAATACGGGTTGCCAAACGAAATTAATTTCCACCCGCCCCGAAATTCATTTCCACTCGACCCTAAATTAATTTCTACCCGGCCCGAAATTTATTTCCACCCGGCCCTAAATTCATTTCTACCCGGCTGGAAATAAATTTCCACCTGGCTCTAACTCATTTCTACCCGCACAGAATTAATTCCACCCGCCCCTTAATTAGTTTTCACCTGCCCCGAAATAATTTATACACGGCCCGAAATTCATCGAAAAACAGATAATTTTTTAGATTTTCCTGTCTTGTTTGCTGCCAGTCACAGGCTGACTGCGACACGGACGCGTCACACTCGGATTGTCATGGGATACCAGTAAAATACGGGTTGCCAAACGAACTCGTCACAAATGAGGGAATGTAGGGGAACACATGAATAAAACAAAATAAAATTAATTATACCTATATACGGATTACAAAAATGGTTTGTATTCACTTATTAACTAGGTGATAATAACTAAACACTGAACACAAAACCCTACATTTACAGCTTACTATATTCTATAACACATAAATTTCATTTCGAGAAAAATAGGAAACTGTTACGCTAACGTGGCAACGTCGATGATAAAAAAAACATACCTGAAAACACACGACCCTCCATAAATGGACGCCCGGCCCAACGGGCCCTTACACATCACCTGGGTACGGTTCGGTCGACACCTATATGAACAGAGACCATATAGTTTTAGAACAGGCCATAATGCAATTTAGCTCAGGACAAGGAATAAGATTTTGATATAAAATACAGATCCCCTCATAGATATAACGCTTTTAATTTAATTCCACACCGAGTATTCATCTCAATTAACCTGAATATATATGTCGTTAGAGCTTTTAATATAAAAGAAGCAAATGTTCTTATATGGCAGCCCCTGCTGTATTTGTGTAGCACTCAGTTTATTGACCCGAATCCATTGCATCTTGTATCGGCCGTAATATCGGGGTCCTAGTGGGATAGTATCCCCGTTACATTTGTGTTCCACTCGTAGTATCTCATATTACAATTACGTTGCACCCGTCGAACCTCCCGCCAACCCCTCTAGTAACATTTGTGTAGCACACGTAATATCGGGGCACCCTCACCCTCCCCCCCCCCCCCCCCACCCACTAACTACGACACTGGTAGTTCTCCACACCCAATCCCCGTCTCCCAGTTAAATTTTTGTAGCACTCGAAGTATCACCACCACCTCCCCCACCACCGTCTCCACTGCACCCCCTTTACAATTGTGTAACATTTCCAGACTGTCGAGTATTGGTGAAAATGTGCCGTCTCCAAATATGATTATTGAGAAATGAACCTGGGAATATATACGAATAATCCAAATTTTCCTTTTTTTCAGCGTCCTTCTATTAATTGTTTGTACACTTATCAATTTGACAATGAGGGCTAGGGTATTGGTGACAATATCGACTATCTACATGTACATACAGGCTTGAATGCACTATATAATTGACGTTCAGTATTACGCAAGCCGGATTACAACCGTCACAGAAAACACGAAACACAATGAGCCTATAGCGTTATGTTGGGGTATTTTATTATAATAAGGTTTCATTATCATAACTGACACTGGGTTGGAGCAGTAGGTTCACCAGCAATACATTCACCAGCAGACATCGCCAAGCTGTAGTGGACTAGAATTACCATCATACGGTTCCGTCTCCATTATATCACAGATTTGAAGTAAGTTTACACACATGCAGGTTGGATTTTTGCATTATAACTTGTGGTGGGTTTAAATGATACCGATATGGATGGTGCATGGCTTACAGACAGTCGTGTGTTAAGTGATTGCCAAAAGTCCCAAACGACTGAATCAAGGCAAATATAAGAGGACATGTAGATATAATGTCAGTAGGTCTGGTATATTTTAAGTGGGACTGCGTGCATTGTAGCCGTGGGTAAATTGTATACATTTTAATGTGAGAACTCATCGGGTAATTTTTGTTCTTTTTTGTAAAATAATATACTTCTATGTGAACCACACCATATTACAGGTACGTGGAGACACCGTCACATCCAGCAGAAAGGTAATCTACAATGAGCGGATTCGACTGGACGGTTTCGTTAAAGCGATACTCCCGGCTGAAATAACCTCTACATCCCTTGAAAGAGTACCATTAAATATACTTAAATATGGCATCGACGTATCGTTTCTTAATTTAGTAAAATAACCCTAGTGATACAGGTATATACCCTTCTACGCCCACTGGCGGCTGACATTTTGGGCGTGGCCGCCTTGTCCATGACATCATTCGACTAACACTCTTCTGCGTTTCGGTTTAATAACTTGTGTGAACCAATGACCAATTTGTTAACTGTCAAAGATTTAAACAGTCGTCTCCACGGGTCTCGTGACGTCGGCACATTGGTCCATATTTGTGGAGCTATTCCGTTTAATGATAAAAGTACCTAGACATGTCCGCGCGGACAATTTGATTGTAGTTTGTGCATTACATATTGTTTAAGGTCCAATTATAAAATTAATATAGCTCGATTAGAAAATTAGAGAGCATAATTGAACACAAGAAATGATGCCTGTTTTACCTATATGCATTTTATTGCAGGTCGGAGTTTCGCTTTAATAAGTTTATTTTACTCATATGGCAGCGAGCCAGGGCAATGGGTGGTGGAAACCATTCCTGGCGCCATTAGCAACAAACAAAGACAATACAGAACAAAAGTAAGGTAATCACAGGGAGCAATAAAAAACATCTTAAAAGGGAACACCTGTTAAGTGCTTAGTCTGTTGTGGTCATTTGTGGTAATGAATAAAGCTATTTAGTTAAATTATTACGAATAATTATATTTCAATTAGTAGCTATTAGGGCTGTCACGATTAATCAAAATTTTGATTAATCCCGATTCACACCTCTCGGTTCGGTTAACGGTTCAGCATACGCAAATTTCGGTTATCCGCAGAAGATGTTATAACATTACTGCTTGGCTTCTATTTATAGAACCCATATGCGGATTGTTGAATTTGGTAAACAAGGCCTTTAGTGTTTTTTACGACGGAGGGCAGCACAGTTACAGAGGAAAAACAATTTTAAAAACTTGTACTGCTTTTTGCTCAAATTTTACTTAGTTGAGAGAACTGTTAAAGCATTGGGAACCTGTATTTTGACTAGATTAGTACCTGATATTGCCACCAATCACTGACACAACAGCCTTTAGTCTAATATCAAATACGATGTATAGGCCTACTGTCGCATATCTATAGGATACTACTTTGGATTACTGAACCGAACCGAAGAATCGAGAATCAAAAAAAATAATCGAGAATAGAACCAAACCGAAGAAAGATGGAATCGTGACAGCCCTAATAGCTATCAAGCCAATTAAGTTTTCCGGGAAAGGGTTGTGACATAGCAGTATGGCGTTTGATTACTCATTTTTTCCCCATACGCACGTGTCATAAGGCTTCTGGCCAATAAAGTGCATTAGATTTTCCACCATTTGAAATCAATTTTTTTCACTAAATAAAATATCGAAAATAAAAACAACATTCCAATTGATGGAAAAAAAATTTAAGACATGTTTTGTCAGATGAAAATAAGTTTTTACTTATGCATTTATTAACAGATCGCTTTCATGTTCCCCTTTAACGAGAGTAACAGGAACTCAAGTACCCGCAGGTACAAATTGATACTTGTACCATAAGTATACTTGTTTGACTAGGTGCTAAAATAGGTACTTTATTTTCACATCAGTCTAATATCTCTTAATTTTTTTACGGCATTTGCAGTTACTGCAATGGCTTTGATGACGATTGCTCAACAGTAAACTGCTACGCAATTTTTGTTTGGTTCTGGCGGACATGCTTAGGGAGCAGTTGTCCTAACTGATGTCTTGGACATACCCAGGGCAGTATCCAGAGCCATTTTTGTTACGGAAAATGTATTGGTGCCCAAACTATTTCAGGCCCAAATTAATGTCAATATATTACAATTTTCATAAATTCCTGTTAAAATGAAGCTAAAAGTGAATTCACAACCCTGATTATGGTCTGAAAAATTACGGATAGGTTCGTTTGTTTGTTTGATTGGTGTTTAACGTCGTACTCAAGGGTATTTCACTTATATGACGACGGACAAAAATACAGAACATCACAAACAAATCTGCTTCCCGAAACCCTTTAGCTCTGAAAACACCAGGGCAACAGAAAGCAACCTCTTTTCTCGCCTCTTACGATCGCTGTATATCTGAGAAAAAGATGAGGAAAAACAATGATTGAAATGCGCTGGATAAGGGATCAGAAGTCTCGCCAAGAATCCGCCTGATTTGGAGTTTTGGTGCCGGACTGTTTTGAAGTCATATCTATGAGGCTGGTTTATATAAAATACGGACGAGAAACTATCGAATTTGACTGTTACCGATACTTTCTGCCACTAGTCACCTATGGACCGATTTTGAGGCCGGGGCCTGCCAAGAAGGATTTATCGAAGGGACTGCACTAGGTTCCTTCTAGCATTATGAGACCTCGCGTTACCTGACACATAACATGGCAAAAAGAAAATGGGAAAGGTAAGACGTCATTTAGGTCTAGTGTTGATGCTATGCTCAGCTATAAGCAGGTCATTAAAATCTGCATTGTCATTATCTTGTCTCGCCTAATCTTGTTGATGAAAGAGTTCTGTCCATGTAACATTTTAATCCATCTACATATCATTGCTGGATAGGAAAACTCTTCAGTTTTGGCTTTCTTTTTTATTTATAGATACTATACAATAAATAATTTGTGTATTTGAGGTAATTTCGTTTGTTTCCTTACAAATCGCACCGATAGCATGTGTTGTTGTTGTAGCGGACTGACAGATTTTATTGCGATAAGAGTGTTAAATAAAACAAGATAAAAACATCTGAGGCGGAAAATTATTTCAACGAGCATGGAAATGAAATGAAATTACTTATTTTGCTTTTAGAAAAGCGAGGCAACCAAGCAAAAATCTTGTCCTATGCATTTTGAATGTGAACTGAACGTCGATCCACAAACAGTGTGTAAGTCGTAGACAACATTTTTGGAGCGTTTTACAGCCTGTACGTATATACCGGGTAAGTAACTAGTAGTTGTAAAACTATACATAAGTGTACACTAAGTTCGGACGGGTGTTGCCCTGACGTAAATTTTACCAACGCTATTAAAATGGCGGCTTAGTATTTTTTATTGTGTGAAATGTTCATGAGAAGGCTACGGGTTTGCAAAGAAAGAACTCCAGGGATAATCTCGTTCCGCCATAGATAAACAGGTTTCCATGATATGGCAAACAGGTTTCCATGATATGGCGAAGAAGTGACAGGAAATGGTTATAGGGGCTTGTTAAAATACGCTATAAAATCGCGTGCCTTCTCCTTTAAGGAAAGCACCCTTTCTAACAGCCATTCTGTGAGATTAGTTATCTATGTTCGCTATTTAGACACCAGCTGACTAACCTTCTATTTAGAAGGCCGGTTGGCTGAGTGGTCTAGGTGGGCGGCATTTACTGCTGGCGATTCAGTGCCTAAATATGAGGGTTGTGGGTTCAAAGAGCGTTTTGATAAAACAGTTTTGACAACATGTTCGCGCCACAGCATAGCTGAAATACCGCTGAATGTGACGTTAAACACCAAACAATCAATCAATCGATTCCCGGACGGGTTTCAACCTACAAAATTTACTGAACAGGTATATGTTCAAACTAAGAAAGTGTTATCCCAAAATAACGAAAATACTGTGAGATTAGTTGTTTCCCTTTGGGAGGATTTCTTATTTCGTCAGGTATTTCTGCTTTGAATTGAAGTAGATTGTATTTAAATTTCTACCATTCACAAAAAGTTCCTCCATCATCCGACATTTTGAATTAACTTTTATGATTTGGAAATAGTGTTTCCTCAAGATTTCATTTTCTAAATCACCATAGTTCTTAAAATGAAGAGAAATCGTGTCGGGAATAGGAGTATGATAAAAAAAATCATAAAGACTGTTAACACATAATGGTTGTTTTCAAATATACTGTCAACATTTTCAACAAGAGCTATGGTATAAGATTTTGTCAAGTTTTGGAGGCGAATGTGTGCAGATGAAGTAGGAATTTCACACATGGAAAGTCTACGACCCTCGTTTAGGTCATTATGAAGTTTTTGGATAGGCGTTTGCCACCCAACGCATAATTCTCTCTCATATCAACACTTCTGGAAATCAGCTGAGAGATTGCGTCACGATCCCAGAAGTCAGTGTGATTCGAATCCTTGGAGGTATAAGTCGTGCGTGCAGGATGAGGCAAGACTGTGAATGATGAACCTTTGACAAAATATATTATTATTTCTGGTTTTATTTCTATCTTTAGGGAAATTTATTTTAACTGAGCTGTGTTAATAGTGTTTTAATGTCATACGGCGTAAAAGCCGTTCCTGCATTTATTTTGTAAAGTAAAAGTTACCGTATCGGTAGTTGAGCCTCCACGTGGTAGCCAACTATGGATAAGCTTACCGGTACTAACGTTGGTGAACAGTATGTCCTGCAGAGAAATAAAGGAGTAAAAGCTTCAAAGAGAGTGTCCTCAAGAAGAGGAGATAAGACCTCGTTAGAACCGGTTCCCAGTCCAAGTTCAAGGGAAGACTTAGC
>JARFOD010005157.1:0-11659 GCA_031763545.1 Mopalia muscosa | reverse complement strand
AATTTTGGTGGGGCTTAAGACACCCCCCCCCCCCCCCCATCTTGTCTACGCCCTTGTATAATGCCATGGAAACCAGAAAATCGAATGGCCCCATTCTAAACAGAAATGTACTTGAGTGAACGACCAATGTGTTTCCATGAAACCCTGTATTAAGTATATTTGTATTTATCTTTTTCACCCTCTCTTTACGGACGGACATTCAGACAGATGGACAATCTGATTGGAATAACCCAATTCTAAATAGGAATGGATTTTAGTGTTAAGACAAATGTGCTTCCAAAATGTTAAAACCCTGGCTTAAGCGGTTTGGTTTTATAAGAAAAGGGTAACATTGTCCGACACCAGGTCATCTGACAATCTGCTGATGTTTTTATCATTATGCAATTCTGTCAATTAGAAGCACACTACCTTAATTTTATTTAAATAAAGGAAGTGTGCGTCATCGAGTTTATCTGGTACAGATCCACATCACAGAATGTTGTCAGGGATTTGTTTACATCAGTAACATAACCCTGATAAAGTAAGTGCCAACAAGTGAGATACAGAGATTATGTTCTCCCACGCAACCTTTAATGAGTTAAGTAGAATCGCAGACTCCGAGTCCACCCTAACTGATCAGCGGCTATTTATATATACAAATCTTTTTGTTTGCTATAAACAGATGATTTGTATACAGCCGATAATAAGTGAGAGCAACATAAAGCTACTTATAGCCTATGTAGTATTTTAAAAAAATCCTTCATGCGTTGTTTAAATGGCAGTCCGCAATGTAACAGTTGCACTTCGTTGCATGAAACCTTTAGCACATGTTTCTTAAAAAAGGAGTCTAAAGAATTTAAGGAATTTAGCTAAAGTTGTTATAGAGCTAGAGGAAAAAAATCTTAACGAGCTGTCAGTCTAATGTCAATACTTGTCCTTCGCTATTTTCAGATTAACTAGGTGGAACGCCATGAAGTCACGTGCCAAACTTTAAATTTCTGGGAGAACGGTGCTTCAACTGGTTACTATACAGATCTCCAAAATTACAATCCGCATTTAAGGTTGATGCTTAGTCAATCGATTATTGAAACACTTGGGTGGAAGGAGTATAAAAATCTTATCCGTCCGTGACACATATTCTGAACAAAATATTCTAAAAACTGATAAGACTAAACTCGAAATTGGATTACTTTTTCCTCATTTGCTTTCGTTATTTTGGGATAACAAATTCTTATAGTACAGAAAAATATGCAGGTTGAAACCCATACGGGAACCGAATCCACGCACTCAGAGCTAGGCACCATATCGCTACCGGTAAATGCCGGCCGTTAGACCACCTGTTAAGAAATACAATCGCATTTCACGAAATTCAAAAAAAAAAAAAAAAAAAAAAATTACAACCATTGCATAATTTTACAATATTCAATGTATTTGTTGTGAAGTTAATCGAAACTAACTCGTCGTCATTTACGTAAAATGACCTTTAGCATGGAGTAAAGGGATCAAAGATGCCATATAATATGTCCTATAATTGAGAAAGGGTGTTTCATCTATAACCAACACTTGTCGCTGGGGGCCTTCGTGGTGGTTTTGATTTATAAAATGGGTTTAACGTCGAATCGCATACCTCACGCTGTTTCTTGCTTCCAATACCGGGGAAAATCGAGAGGAAATCTGGTTAAAAACGTCCCTGCGAGTGCCGGTGCAACATTGTTCGACTCACTCCTATACCTGATGGTCGACAGGCGGATTCGAACTCGTGGACCATCCATCGAAGTAAGATTAGTATGGAACCTGGTCCACATATCACCCTCACTACTGGGACCGTATGAAGGTTGGTATGCCATCAACCAGCGGAAGGTGGTGAGTTTTCTTAGTTGAACTCACTGTTTCTCCCATTTAAAATATGGCTAGTGATCTGTAATAAGGACTTGATTCTGCTGATCTAACATTATATACAAAAATAGGGCACCGCTTAAGGGGTGCAAGATACGCCCGCTGCAAGTTGTTGGTTTGGCACCACCAATAATTGCAGAAAATTGTTGTTTTTTTTTACCTGCAAAGAGGCAGGAACTTAATTATCTTTGTCGCGTACAATGGGACAAGGTTCTCAGTATTATGGACAATGGTTGACCTTTACCCAATGATCTTGGGTATTCGTCAGGACACAACCCACACATTTTTGAAAAGCATAAGCATCTGTAAAGTTTTCACCCAGACAAATTTCCTGTATAATATTCTTCAAAATTTTCCGTTTAACGCTATGGCCCAGACAAGTTTTTTAGTATTATGGACAGTGGTGACCTTGACTCAATGACCTTGGATATAGGTCATGACACACACCCTAGTAACAAAGAACATTTGTACAAAGTATAAGCCTCTTGAAGGTTTTTGTTTAAAAGTGATGGCCCGGACAAGGTTTTTAGTATGATGGACAATGGTGACCTTGACTCAATGACCTTGGATATAGGTCATGGTACATTCCCTAGTCATAAGGAACATTTGTGCGAAGTATAAGCTAAGTTTTCGTTTAAAAGTTATGGCCAGGACAAGGTTTTAAGTATTACGGACAATGGTGACCTTGACTAAATGACCTTGGATATAAGTCATGGTACATCCCCTAGTCATAAAGTATAAGCTTCTTCAAGGTTTTTGTTTAAAAGTTATGGCCTGGACAAGGTCTTTAGAATTATGGACACCGGTGGAATGGTGGCAATGGTGGCAAGATTTAAACCGCTGGGGATGGATAAACTGTTGATCTAGGATGTTTTTAGGATCTGGAGCCGGGAGGGCCAATTATTTTCCCCTGTTGTTGTTGGTCAATCGAATCCATCAACACTGTGAACGGCTAGGTACAGGTAGAATTGATCAAGACAAAAAAACTTCAATTCAACTCCACAATTTTTCATCGGTTATATGAAATTTAATGGTAGTTTATGTATGGCACAGCATATCTTACCCTTATTGTGTCTAGAACACCGCACAGGTTTATAGAATTAGTATTTTGTCCATGATGTAAGAGTTTTGTGAAACCTGTTTAACAATATTTTGTCCCAGAATTTCCGTTGTTCTACATAATAATTATTAACTGAGGACTTTCTTCATTCAAGATACAGCAACAAATTCCTGGATAATTAGACTCCCAGTATTGATAGAGACTTTCTAGCCACTGCTCTGTCGAGGATAGAAGGGAGGATTCAGGTATTGGTAGGATAGAGCCTTTCTATCCACTCCTCTGCGGAGGATACATATTCAAGACAGAATTTCAGTATTGGTATAGACTTTCTAGCCGCTGCTCTGTCGAGGATACATATTGAAGACAGAATTTCAGTATTGGTAGACTTACTAGCCACTGCTCTGTGCAGGATAGAAGACATTCCATTATTTGTAGAGCCTTTCTAGCCACTGCTCTGTGGTGGATAGAAGACAGAATTCCGGTATTAGTAGAGCCTTTCTAGCCACTTCTCTGTGGAGGATACATATTGAAGACAGAATTTAAGTATTGGTATAGACTTTCTAGCCACTGCTCTGGTGGATAGAACACAGATTTCAGTATTTGTAGAGCCTTTCTATCCATTGCTCTGTGGTGGATAGAAGGCAGAATTCCGGTATTGGTAGAGCCTTTATAGCCACTTCTCTGTGGAGGATACATATTGAAGACAGAATTTCAGTATTTGTAGAGTCTTTCTAGCCACTGCTCTGCTGAGGATAGAAGACAGAATTCCAGTATTGGTAGAGCTTTTATAGCCACTTCTCTATGGAGGATACATATTGAAGACAGAATTTCAGTATTTGTAGAGCCTTTCTAGCCACTGCTCTGCTGAGGATAGAAGACAGAATTCCAGTATTGGTAGAGCCTTGCTAACCATTGTTTCCAGTAATACTGACACTGATCTGGAGATATATAGTGAGCATGAGCTGGTGTCCCATCAGGATAGGCTACCACAACCAAGCCACTCTCTAACTGAAAATATAGGAAAACAAATGTTGGACTGAAATTGTATATTTATAGTAATAAGATAGAAATAAAAAGCCACAAAACTTGTAGAGACATCTTAAATGAGCTGGGGAAAGGCAACTGAGACAGAAACCAACTTTAAGTGAAAGAAAATGTGTGCCAGCCCAATGGATTAGTTTGTTTGTCCACTTCACGCTGCACCTTGCCTTTTTACAGTAGAAAACCTCGTAAAAACCACTCACGCAATTGCCGGAGCCACAACGTGTGACTCGCTCATATACCTGATGGTTGACAGGCGGACTTGATCCGGTGAACGGTACATTGAAGCAGGATTGTTAAGCGCAAATGCTACCTCTAAGTAAAGTCGAGCCCAATAGGTGAAGGAAAGTAAACTTAAATGCCAATGGATAAGATAAGGCAATCACAAAACACAGAAACAAATCAGTTTTCCAGCCATAGACAAAAGGAAAATGACATACTACGGCAAACTGGATATTGAATGACATTAGGGTCAAAGTAAACTAACTTTCAGTTAAAAGTCATATGGAATAGTGAATTACTATAAAGGAAATCTAAAGTAAATACTGAATGACACAGGAAAAAATATATGAGATGATAAATGTCTCTAATCGATTTGTTTGATTGTGTTTAACGTCTTAGTCAATGGTATTTTATATGACACCGTGCCAGCCCAATGGGTAAAGGAAACCACCCTGCACACCACTGGCAACAAACAAAGACAAAAATGACAAGTACAGAACAAAAACAGAAAACAATACTGACACCACATAGATTCGCTTTCTGTTTCCGTTTAGCTGTTAGAGCAAAAGGGCGACATGAAGCTCCCTCCAACAACCGGCATCTCTAATGGAAGGGCTACTAGTGAATGACTGAGACAAAGCTTAATTAGATTGGGAATCAGTTTTTAACCTATGCTTAGCTGTATTTAACTTTTATATGACAGTGCAGCACTCTAACAGGAAATAGCCACACCGTACACATGGCCAGGTTGCTTGGCTGGGAACTTTATGTTCCTAATTTGCTGAGTTACAAATTGTCAAAATAGATACAGTATAACTTCAATGGACAGCAGAATGTCAGCGGAATAAAAATATATCAGCGGGCCTCTGAATGAGTGATTGTTTGTTCCTTTGATTAGGCTCTAACGTCATACTCAAAGGTATTTCTATTTTATGACGACGGATTGTCCACTTCACACTGTTCCTTGTTTTTTGACGATGGAAAATTGAGAGAAACCTCTTAAAATCCACCTTCACAATTGCTAGAGCCACATTGTATGACTCACGCATATACCTGATGGTCGCCAGATGGACTTGATTCTGGGGACAGTACATCAAAGTAGGATTAGTAATCACATTTGCTAACCCTTAAGCAACGGTCCCAGGGCCTGAACGAGTCAGGGCAAATAGATAATCACCCTTAATTTCAACCAACAAAAAAATGAAAAAGGAAAATACAAGGTGTATTATAAACATTGTTAAATGAACAAACTGGCTTCATGTTGCCTTGTGTTGCTTCTTAGCTGAGTATACCAAAGCACTCCATAAACCACCTACTAAATGGATGTCAAAAAAACTTTCTAAAAAACCCAAAGTAAACTAAAAGCCAACCTAAACACACTACACCTTTCATCAACCTGACCATTATACAGCTTAGATAAAGTATATATGTAACTTTCCCCTGAAGTTTTATAAAAAATAACCAAGAAAAAAACCTGAAAGTTTTTAATCATGCTAAAACTGTTTACCTACAATATATTGTTTAAAAAAAGCTTTTCATATCATCCCTCAGAAACACAGGGACCATTGTAGTAGTATCGCCCACCTGAGTCAACAATCCAGAATTCAATAGCTTACATTATGAAACATCAAGCGGAAATAGGTATGGACAAATCAAACAATACCATAATAATAGGTGACTTGACTGATTTCACCTATGATTTGCTCAGGTGGGCTATAGCCACTTCAAATGATTTGCCAGTAAACAAGTTATCCAAATCTTCTTTAACGAAGCAAAATGCTGTCAACTATGATAGAAGTTTTACTACCTATATAATTATAATATATCTGTAAAGTCATTTTCAAATCAAACCAGGGGTTCGGAATTCTTACGTTATACACATATTCATTTGAAATCAGGTCAATTGTATGTTTGACAAGATATATTTTGAATAAATGAAGAGAGAGAAAAAAGGCCTTTAGAAGGCAGGTTTTCAATGCAAGCAAACTGATGTCAAGGCCTACCATTGGCAAAGTTTCCACAATACAGTCATAATGAAATATGTAACATTTTTTAATGGAGTGGACTGGCTACTGGCAAAAGAACAATTAATATTTTAAGAAATAGCATATCATGATCAGTTAACTAAAATAATAAATACACACAGATATTACGCAGACCTGTACCTAAAATTCAACATGTATACAATTTTCAGTATAAAATGAATTAAAGAAAATAAACAAATAAAAAAACAAAAAAAATCAGAAACAGTACAAAAAAATAATTACTTGTATCATCTTATCAATGAATCCATGACAATAACGTTTTTATGAGTGAACAACAAATCCTGCTCCATTAGTAAACACTTAAATAAGTAATTTACATGAAGTCACGATAAATAAAAGCTCACAATTACACATCAAGAAAAAGTAGATCTTGAGTAATAAAAACAGACATTACTGTCTATAAAAGTAAAACTGACATTATCAGCCAATAAATCAGCAAATGAAAAAAGATGTATGTAAAACTGTAGCAGAGAGATGGAAAAAGCTGAGTGTAATGGTACACTCAGCAGAAGTCATCAACAGAGGATAAGACAGATTTAAAGGGATACATTCAGTCTATTCCTCAAACTACCTACTATATCTGAAAACAGGTCCCTCTTATAGTAACATTGGCTGTTAAATTCAACCTGTCAGTGGCTGTAGACACCCCTGTGGCATGAACTCATAACTCACACTGAGTCTACAAGCAGGTGGCCAGATACTCTAACAAATAATCACTTAGTACTCTGACACTAAATATACTAGAGTAAATGATGCCAGTATTTAACCAGCTTTAAAATAAACACAGGTGTGAAAATAAATAGTAGACATTCCCAATCGTAAGGAATCCTCTGCTATCTGCCCAAATTGATAGAACACAAAGCAAGTATTTCTACTTATCCATTCATCCATTGAAAATAAAACAACATAACAACATCCATTCTGAGTAGGATGTTGTCAAATTGACCTGGCCATCTCAATGGGAATAATGATGATCATTTCAATAGCAATCCAAAGGTAATTATAAAGTAATAGTTAGAGACGGTGCAAGTTATCTAAAAACTACTTATATTTGTTGGTGTTTTTTATTGGGGTTTAACATCATCCTCAAGGGTATTTCACTTATATTTCGACAGATTGTCAATTTCACACTGTTCCTTGTTAAATGTTAAATATGATAGAAAACTGAGAAGAAACCCTGTAAAAAGCCACCCTGTCGATCATGTGATATACATGAGCTTGATGGTTGACTGACAAACGGACTTAAACTCATGAGCAGTACATCAAACTAGGATTACTGAGCCAACACACTAGGCCATAGCCATGGGCCAAATATAGCAATAACATCAACAAATAAATTAGTGGCAATGTAATCAGCAACCAATTAGTGGAGTGGAGTATGAAATTAAGGCAGATGTATGACAATATATTATTTACTTATATTGTCACGAGGTACATTTTTAACAAAAGACCCCAAAATGTTGCACTCAAGGGTATTTCCCTAATCTGACAACAGATTGTCCATTAACACCATTTTTTGTTAAAATAAGTTTGAAAACCGTGAACAGACTTGGCAAAAACCTCCCAAACTGCTTGACAGCACACTATGAACCCATTGACAGTACATAGAAGTAAGATTAGTACATGTAATCAGACACACTGGCAACTAAACATTGGCCACCAGCCCCCACAGATGATAAAAAACTCTTTGTTTTAACGATGTAGAAAATATAAAGTCATTTTTTTAATAAATGTTCTGGGTTAATGATTTTAGGCTTACTGTATCAGGTTATATTCACTGAAAGCATGGCCTTGGATGTATTCTTGGTAAACCTAATGGCTATTTAACAACTGCACAACTGTTTTACACTGAATAAACCGGAGTATCAGTCAGAAAGCTGCATTAGATCTATTAGTAAACATAGTGTTTCATTAAACATGTCTATTCCTATGTAAAGAAGACATGTACCTCTTCAACATAAAAAGTTAAAAAAAAAAAAAAAAATGATTTACCAATGACATAAATGCATATTATTAGATACGATCCTAAGCAAGTGTTGGATGTCATTAATATTTTTAACGTTATGAAATAATATATATACAAAAAAAAAAAAAATACAAAAAAAAATAACACACCATTTACTTAAAATAACTTTACACCAAAGCCTTTAGATCTTTCTCTTTATTTATTTTGACTTGAGTTTTCTCTGAGCGAGAAATTTAGTAGGTGACACTGATTGCCTTTACCTTTATGCACCTAAGTTTAATGGCTTCATGTAACATCTGGTGAGATTTGTGAGGTGCTCACTGAAAGCCACCTGCAGTTCATCACCTCTAGCAGGGAGACTTTCATAGCCTTTAGGCTACAACCACTGACTGCTTTCACACTCGTTAGTCTCTCTATTCATCCACTGGAGGGAACATTTTGGAAAGAGATTATGGCGCTAAAAATTCCATGGAAGAGCAGTCATCCATTCAACGCTATCTGCTTTTGGCCAACTGTCTAAGAACTATTTTGACTCATTAGCCTTGATAAGATCTAATGGAAATGGCAGACGTAATGCACTCTACACATTGTGATAAACATCACCACACAAACTGTGCTTCCCAAGTTATTTCACCACCTTTTTCTGGTATCCCTGTTTGACCTTTAAACAACAGGTTTGATTTCATTTTGACGGAGTCATCATATTGTAAACCAATAGGTATCCCTCATGTTTGCCCTCAAGTGTATGAACCTTGTAAATCACTCCTATGTGTATCATGGATTTGTTTGTTTGTGATTTTAGTAAATCAATAATGTGGTACTCAAGATTACTTTATTTATATGGCGACAGGTTGTCTACTTCTCACTCTACTGAACTCAAATATCTCCCCCAAACTCCATGTCTTACTCCCCAATTGACAGGCCCTACTCCACAACTGTTAGGTCTTACTCCCCAATGACAGGCCTAACTCCCCAACTGACAAGCCTTACACTCCAACTGTTTGGCTTTACTTGTCAACTGACAGGCCTTACTCCCCAACTGACAAGCCTTACTCCCCAACTGTTAATCCTTTTTTCCTAACTGACAGGCCTTACTCCCCAACTGTTAATCCTTATTCCCTAACTGACAGGCCTTACTCCCCAACTGACAAGCCTTACTCTCCAACTGTTAGGCTTTACTCGCCAACTGACAGGCCTTACTCCCCAACTGACATGCCTTACCCTCCAACTGTTAGGCTTTACTTGGCAACTGACAGGCCTTACTCCCCAACTTTAAAGGTTTACTCCAAAATCGACAGGCCTTGTTCCCCAACAGACAGGCCTTACTCTCCAAATGTTAGGCTTTACTCCCCAACTGACAAGCCTTACTCCCCAACTGATAGCCCTTACTCCCCAACTGACAGGCCTTACTCCCCAACTGTTAATCCTCACTCACAAACTGACAGGCCTTACTCCCCAACTGTTAATGCTTACTTCCTAGCTGACGGGCCTTACTCCACAATGACAGACTTGACTCCCCAAATAACAGGCCTTACTCCCAACTGACAGGCTTTACTCCCTCAGTGTTAATCCTTACTTGCTAACTGACAGGCCTTGCTCCTCATCGAGACAGCATGTTTATCTAAATTAAGTGACTAAATTAATAATATTGACAACAGAATGTTAATCAATTTTATACTGATGAATCATCTCATGAACTCTCACAGGCCAATTTGTCCTTGGGGGTAAATCTCCAGATCTTAGGACAAATTGATTCATGTTTTATGGGGAACTGCTCGGACTGTGTACTCCAAAGGAAATGAACACTTCATAGTAACACAACCAAAACATGTGAAGTGTTTTCATATGTAGGAGAATTAATCTTCATCCAGTGATAGGTCTAGTTATAATTAAAGATGTATGTACCTCATGAAAGGCTTCTAACATTTCCCAAATTTGTTGTCCAAATGTATGGACTATTGAGGCTGATATGACTATTGTGATAGTATTCCTATGGTCCCAACTACTATACCGACAGGCAACTCGTTTTCTGTCAACATCACCTTTCTCTTTTACAAAACCAAAATTATTCCAAACAACAGATTTTCTGGGTTGGTTTGTAATTATGTTTACTTAAACAATTCATGTGTCTACAACTCATACAGATGAGATCACGAACTATCAGCATATATCTACAGTTCGATGCATCGTTACAACCCTGGTTGATACCCACCAAAATCAATCCCAAGTGACGTCTTGTAATATGGAACACTCATACTAAGTTTAATTTGCATGGCACAAGATTGTTTGATTATTTGATTGGGGTTTAATGTCATACTGAAGGGTATTTCACTTATAAGACGACGTGTCAACCCAATGGGTGAAGGAAACCACCCTCGACACCACTGGCAACAAACACAAGACAGGACAAATACATGACGACAGCAAATACATGACAGACACCACAAACAGTTCCTGTTCCCCTTTAGCTCTGAGAGCACCAGGGTAGCATGAAACTCTCTCCAACCGCCGGCACATGGCACAAGAAGTTAGAACAGAACCTAAATTTAAACCTTGTCACCTGGTGGTGCAGCCTGTAGTCCAACATATACCAAAACTATTTCCTAGTGATGTCTTGTCACAGGGAACAATCCCACTTAGTTAGATTTGAATTCCAAAAGAATTATTCAAGTTAACAACATAAACCCAATTTAGACTTTGCCACCAGGTGGCGCCACCTGTAAATCAACACATGTCAAAATCAATCCCAAGTGACGTCTTGTCACATGAAACACTAACATTAAGTTTGATTTGAATTGCACAAAAAGTTTTCAAGTTAACACTCCGAAACCAAATTTAGACTTTGTCACCAGGTGGCCCTACCTGTAGTTCGACATATGCCAAAATCAACCCCAAGCGCCGTCTTGTCACAAGGAACAAACGTACTAAAGTTTGATTCAAATTCAATAAGCTGTTTTCAAGGAATTGTCTGGAAAGCAAAAAGTTGATGGACGAACAGATGGACAGACGGATGGACAAACAACCCCATAACATAATACATCCCGTCAAATGATGGCATATAACAATCAGTGGATGTTTTTCTTTATAAATACCATTATTAAATTAAATTAATCATAATATGACATAATATCTAGAATCTTGAAGTCCTGTGATTTCTAAATGTGTATGATGTAACATTGATGTTACTATAATCATTCTTTGAAAATACCCACAAAAAGCACGAAAAGAAAAAGAGTTGCATTTTTTACTTCTGACTAGCAGTAGAGTTCTTAAAGGTATTCCCAGATGGGTTTTAAACCCGATTAAAAGTGACTGAATTACAAAAATAATACAATAAACTATCTGTACAATAAATCCTGTATTTTTCTGACGCTTACTATTTGTTTTATTCAGTTACAAATTTGCCACTATTCATACAAGTTATTTGAGCTGTGACGTATGCAGGGGACC
>JARFOD010005146.1:0-11659 GCA_031763545.1 Mopalia muscosa | reverse complement strand
CGGACGGATGGACAGACGGACGGACCACGGAGAGTGATGAGAATAGCCCACAGTCAGAATGACTGTGGGCTAAAAATGAATGGATGCAAAAAATATATTTCAAACAAGATGGTATATTGACTTGCTTATTTCCTTGCAGATATTTTAGTTACATGACAATAAATAAATGTTAAAACCATGAAATTTGTTTTGCTGTTTTTGGAAATAGTGGATTTTTAAAAATTCATATGACCAAGGGTAGCTGTGTGGAAAACAATGGAAAACAATCAAAGAAAGCATTTTTACCATCATTGGGACCTTCAATAATGACAGTGACCTTTGAGAGTGGACCAATGGCAGCAGGCAGAGAGGGGTCAATCAGACCTACTTCAAACTCTTCTCCATTCTCAAATTCACTATCATCTATAAGCTGAATAGAAAAAAACAAAAGAAGTTAAATTAACATTAATAGACAAAGTGTGCTAAACATCTTATAAGCATATCATATCATATAAAAAATAGACCAGGATAATGCCTGTAATCCTCTGTCTACTGTAGTGAAAATTATAGATAATAAACTTTATCCTCAAACATTAATGAAAATGAGCATTTTAAACCAGTAAAATCAGCATGCAAACTCTTAAAAATCCCACTAGCAGTCCCCGGGTACTTACCTTGACCTCACATGATGCAGTAACGACTCCTGGTGGGAAGACAACTCTGTAAGAGTTAGTTTTACCACGCGACTGGAAATCTGATCCTGACTCGAGACCACCTAAAGTACTACCAGTGGCAGTGAGAGACTGGGTGTAACAGATAACGGATACACTGCTACTCAAATCACCTGTAACATTGGAAAGAAAAGATATGAATCTGTAACAGCCAATCAATTAAGGAGCCTACACTACTATTCTATTGTCATGGAAAAATAGTACAATTTCATTTAAATGTGAACGACAATTTTTTTAAACTGTTATACATGAATCTACAATATTAGTAAAATGCAATGGACATAATTATCACCCCAGAGGGAATTCTAATCAAATAATCTTATTAAACTGACATCCACATTAATTGGTTCAAATGTTACTACGTTCCAATTAATAGCAGAATATTTCTTACATTACAGAAGTCCACACTGTGACACATTTTAAATCCAAAGGTAAATTGTTAAAAAAAAATTAAAGACTAAAACTGACCTTTTCGATTCAGAGTAGCTAACACATAGCCATCACTCTCATTAACCTGGTACAGGCCCTTGTCAAACTGAATCACAGGCTCTGAAAATATTTCAACCACACTATTGGATTACATTTTCACTGCATGGTGAAATAATAGTTATGTTAGAGTAATTGACATCTTCCCCATATCTGACACTTAACAGGTAATTCCAATCCACACATGAACAAAATAACAAATGATAGTTCATAAGTTAACAAGGGGTTTAGTTAACCTAACTGACACCAAGGTGACTTATACCCTTAATATTACTTGGAAAGCATGGTTACCAATAAACAGTCAGCTACATTCCAACAGAAAGTTCAAGGACATTCATTCAGGCAAGGAATTCAAAACAGAACAAGTTTTTTTTATAGATAGGCATTAGATTTTAAGTTGAGCTCTGGAAGTGAAATTTTTTTATGTTCATATCTTGTGATAAATACTTTTTTTTAATGACTTTAAATTTGCTAATTTTTCCAGTGATAGTAAAAAAAATGGCTCATCTGTAATTGCAAAAGGGGCAACTGCATTAGATGGTATTCTAGGTTAGGCATAGATTTACAGAAGTGCTTCAGAAACAAAATTTTATATTTGATAGGATTTAATGCAAATTTGTACCAACAAAAAATAGATGTATGGGTGTAACAGTAATAACAAAACGCATGTCAGATGATGGTGAATGCATTTATCAAGTTTAAGAAAAAAAATGCCTTACAGTTATCAACTTTTTTTGAGTTCTGCACTGGAGACAAAATTGAAAATGTTTCATATAAAAAAAGTTAAAAATGACAAATCTGTCATCCAATGATTAATGTGTTAATCAAGTTTCATAAAGATAGGACTTTTACTTTTCAAAATAGAATGTGGAACTGGATTGCAGCCATCCAGACAAATGCTAGTCATATCACTATGTAATTTATTTTCAATGCGCTTATAAAAATTATCAATTCATGTACGGATCATAGAAAAAAATGAATAAATATCTGTAAAAGTACACATATGTTACTACTTTGATGACTTTTGTAAACAAACATTAAATGAACTGAAAACAATTTTAATTCCTCTGATAAGATCCTTTCACTTGTAGCATTGTGACAACCCATATTCATAATTCCAGATGTAAACCCAAGGTCTTGAGACCAAAAAAAAAAAGAATATGCCTATTGTTGTGAAGGCGCCATAAATACATTTAAACAAGATTAATGGCATTACAAAATTTAAATTTGGCAAAAGATTTTACTAAAACAGTAAAATAAGATCAATGTTCGACTAAAAAAAACAAGATGGTCCATAATTAAATACTGCTATACTGACCGTCCTCTAGGTCAAAGATAGTGATGGTCATTTTAGCCAGTGGGGAAAGTAGTGTGTAGGTAGGGTCACTCAACTCCAGGTAGAATGTCTCCGGCCCCTCAAACACATGGTCATCGTTGATAATCAGGGTACAGGGTTTAGTGTCCTGCCACTCATCAAACTGAACCTGAGGGAGAGAAAGTTACAAAATACTAAAAATTGACAATTTGAGAGTGTGACAGTGATGTCTAAAATGCTACATGTATATATTGTCACACTTTTTATCAGTCATGAATCTTTTACAAAGCTTTGGATCTTCACCCTGTAGTTTAGAATTCCATCACTTTATACATGTATATCGTTGATTCAGGCTGCCTGGCTTTGACACCTATGCCCAATATCTTAACCTATGTACTGGCTTAACGCATGCAAAACACATGTCTTATCCGGGCTGGTTCATTCAGTTTAACATCATTTTCAAGAGTATTTTACTAAACTTTGCTTAGTGCAAATTGGAAAAAAAAAGTAAAAAATTTGTTAAAACCACTGAGCAATCTTGGGGTTTTTACCTTAAATCGTTTGGTGCTTGACCAACAACCTATTAATTATTTTGAGTCTCTGATAGACAAATATCCTGGTCACACCTACCTGTCCAGAATGATGAATGTAATCGTATAGACCCGGTCTGTTACCCTCTTTGGAACTGGTCGCTGTCCCAGTCAATGAGCGGCACGTTATTATAGAATACTGCCAACAAAAATTACAAATAAGACTACTATCAATTTGTCTTAGTAATCAAGTGAACTATTAAAATATGTACATAGTTAAACAAAAACTTAACATTAGGTGGTGGGTATGCCTGTCCTTATTGTCCTTACATGTACTTAATATTGTGGAAAAGCGATAGGAAACCCTGTAAAAACACATTGCAGGCTACTCTCTCATGACTCCCTCATAACTATTTGATATTTGACTTTATGTTCATGTCCTCATGTGTAAAGGCCTCTTTGCGCAATAAAATAATGATTCAAATGTGTAACATTTCCAAATAATTACGGTTATATTTTATCTACAAACTCACCTGTTTAAGATTTCCAGTTCTAATGACAGGCACCTGTATAACACCTGTGGTCTCAGAGACATTCAGGTAAGGCTGCCCGAACGAGATGACAGACCAGCTGATATGGAAGGTATTGTCAGGTATGATGTTAGGTTTACTGTCCATCACCTCAAAGCTAAACGAGTCTGTGGTAATGTTTGTGAAACTTGTTAGCCTGTACTCGATCAAGCCATTGCTTATATCATCTGAAACATATCACAATTGATAACATATTTATCTACTTGGGTTTTGTTTTTAAGTCTGTTTGTTTTTTTATTGTGGAAAGGTATATCTCTATCAACAAATATCTGGTGGGGTGGTGATTATAGACAATATATCCTCATGTGTGGTTAGTTACCTTATGTGGAGATGTGGATAGGTAAATCTGGATTTGTCCTCTCTTGTTAGACAATTTCAATTAAGGAGGGGATTACAAAAAGAATCTTATCAGATGAGTCTTCTTACCTTGTGTGAAGGTACTTATAGGTACATCTGTGTCTGTCCTCCTCACTAATCGGCCAATCTCGGGTAGTGAGGTGATAACAAACAGGATCTTATCAGGTAATGTGTCAACGTCAGACACCTTTAGTTCTCTCTCACTTATCACATTATAAATCTGTCAAATACATAACATGTCCTCTTCTTAATTGGAATTTAGAACTTCTTGTAATGTTAAATCATGATGGCATTTTTTTTGTTTTTTTACTGTACTCTAGGTTATCTCACTCATAAGACAGAGTGTCAGACAATTGGCTGAAGGAAATCACCCGCTACTGACAATAAACAAAGACAAGACAGGACAATCACAAGGCGTAATACAAACACCTCACAAACAGATGGACTTCATGTTGCACATTGGCTTTGAAAGCACCAGGCCTACAGGAAGTTCCTTCCAACCAACCACTGTAAAGCGAAAGCAACTTGGCCAGGAATTTCTATGGCACAGACTTTTGGATAGAAATGCGACTGTAAATAACATATTATTCACCTGATTCCCAGAAGACTGTAAGAACTGCAGACCCAGGTTTGTCTCCAGGATTGGACTCCCATCATCCAGGGGCAGCACCTCGATCTTAAATGCCTACATCAAATAAATTTGAAGTTTATTTATTTTATCTCACATAAGATAACAAGATATTTCTAAAATCTCTGTTATGTAACAATATGTACATAAGCACAAGAAACTAACTTAAATGCTTCTGTTTTTCTTTCCCAACATGCATAAAAAAGACAGCCCAAACAGATCATTTCACATTGGCTGTTAACTTTGCTAGCCACAGGGCAGTATGAAGCTCTCTCCTAACCACCATCCCTACTTCAAAGCAAATTCCATCGATATAGCAGTCCTGGTCTTGTGACACAGATAGGCCACATCATCAGCATAACAAGTCTTTTGTCAAGCAATACACTTTTTTAAGTAACAACTTTAAATGATACTTCAAAACCTTGAATATGTTTATTGTAGGGGAAAAAAATTGTGCAATTTGAACTTGGGTTGGCTGAGCTACAAACTCACTGTATACAACCAAGAATTTTCATCCAAGGTGGAAAAACTTTCCCACAACTTTTAATACACATTTTGAAGCCTGCTTATTGTTATTTAGCCTATCAATATAATTTTTATTTATTATTGTTTTAATATTATTAAGTAAAAAAAAAATAGAAATTATTGTGTCATCCCCGGCAAATCCTCATCCTAAATATTAAGGGAATAGAATGTATTACCTGTGGCTTTGTAATCAAGGGAACCGTTATATCTCCTCGTCTACCTGAATCTTGCTGCATGACAAACATGTGATTAGTGCCGTCAGATACAGTGAAGGAGAAATAATCAGCTAAAGTCTCGCTTCCATCGTGCTGATAACTGACTCTGTTCTCATAGATATCGGCCATGCTGAATCGCATGGTGGGAGTGTAGAATTTCCCTCTTTTTAGATCAATGCTACCGTGGAGAGCAGGCTGGATCACACTGAACATCACATGATCTTCCTGTAGACCAAAATAATGATATTACAGTTATTTGTTTAACTTTCTTTCGCTTGTTTAGGTTTCACTTCATTGAAGTTAATTATACAATGGTGCTGCAGGTTGACACAGTGGAACATTAGGCGAATTCGACTGGATGTTTTCTTTAAGCACGATAAAGCCGTGTTCCCTGAATCTCTTTTAACTTGTACGTTGATGAAGTTTTGTTGAGCACAGAACGCCATAAATTCTTTTCCTGTTAAATCAGTCACATGTTCAGACAACATGACTGTATTCAACGAAACTCAGCAAATTCACCGGTCTAACAAATTTGTAAAATCCAGCTTCGCTGTTTGTACTTAAAACATCTAGTCAAATGCGCCTATTGATAATCAATTCCCAACAAGCACACAAGGGTTTGGCCACATTGGATTTAAATAATGTGTGAGAAATCCATCAATTGACATATTTTTGTAAAGTTATCTTTTTTTTGTGAGCAGATATTTGCGTGTTCAACGAAATTGTCCAGTCGAATGCAACTATTGTAGGTTTGTTTGTTTGGGGACTAACATTTTACTCAAGAGTGTTTTACGAGGATGGATTGTCCATTTTTGAATATGGTGGAAAACCAAGAGAAAAATAAAAAAATTTCCTACAATGCTAGTAGAAAACAAGAATTGTAAAAGTGAATTCATTCCATCAACACCTAAACAGAACGGGTTTCTGCATTACAGTCTTAAAATATAAACCACCCTACCTTAGTGTCTTTGTCAATGGCTTTGAGGTCAAACTCAGAGATGACCTTTCTGACCCCTTCCTGAACTCTCAGTCCATTAATTGAGACCATAGGTAAGCTGTCATCAACAGGGGTTACCACAATGTGGAAAGATTGAGTCACCTGAAAAATATTAAATTAACACAAAGCTTATGATGACAGACAACGCAACATGATTATTAATGTAATAATGAAGTCCATCAGTAAAATTGTAATTTTTTAGATAACCCACTTGTGGTTAGAATTAGGTCTCACACAACAAAGTATCCGCTTTAATAAAACCTAATAAAACAATGCTATGAACGATTCATTTTCTAAATGCACCAACAATTTTATCAACATACCATAGTTTCTCTAATATGTGTTTTCATGCTACAGTTAAGTTTATCTCACCCATAGGACAGCCAGGTACTATCCTTCTTTTATAGGATAAAAAAATTATTAGATCTAAGTCTTCTGTTATTCATTGTATATTAAAGACACTGTACACAGACTTCAGCCAGGCACACAAATTCCATCATATCATTTTCTGACAACCAGGCATCATGAAGTCTTAATAGATACAGAAAATGCATAGGTTATGCAAAATGGAAGAAAAGAATTTGGTAAAGGATGTGTAATTAAGTTAGGCCTTGTATAAATTTACCTCATTAGTACCATCAGATACAGAGAACTTGAACCTGTCGGCATAGATTTCTTCCTCGCTGTCATGAATGTAGACAAGACTGTTTGCTGCCAGGTCAGACTGAAGAAACTCTGATACTTGTACACCTATAAATATGCAAATACATATCAACAACACTATGCTACAAATCATTCTTTGTTTTTCTTTACAATTATACACAATACTCTAAGACGAGACCAATGTTTAAAGGGATTTCCTAAATTGTATCTTCTTTCTTTCCTTTTTCTAAATATTGTGTAACATTTCCTAATATGTAAAAGATAAAAATATAAAAGCATTAACTCAATAAAAGAGGTCAACTACAGATTTAAGCCCAAAAAAAGAGGACACAACTTTGCTTTACATTCTACCAAGGAATTAAATAATAACATCAAATTTTTGTCAAACACACGCATGGATACATTGTGATTAAATATTAAAGTTTATTTTAAATTATCACTGTAGAGAATGAGAAAAAATAAAACCATTGTCTAGAATATCTCGTGAGATTTGATAAAACACTTCAGGTAATCTATCCCACTCACCTGGCCCCTTGGACAACTCCAGGTGTCCGTACAAGGGGTTAGAGAGTACAGTAAAGAGCAGGTTACCAGCCTCAGAGTCCTTGTCTGATGCGGAGAGAAATTCCGTAGTGATCTTACCCTGAGAGCCTTCAGATACCGTTAATGGTTTGTTTGTGTCCACATGGGGTAAAACACGGTCCTCTGTAAAAATATTATGTTAACAGGTGAAACAGATATGTCACTGTTGTTTAGGTGTCGTGTG
The DNA here is from genome assembly GCA_031763545.1 of Mopalia muscosa. Lineage (NCBI taxonomy): Eukaryota > Metazoa > Mollusca > Polyplacophora > Chitonida > Mopaliidae > Mopalia > Mopalia muscosa. The sequence continues at coordinate 3,877 of JARFOD010005146.1, read as the reverse complement.
TAACACCATTTATACTGTCTACTTCATAAACATTTTCTACTGTGATTTTGTTTGATTGGTTTGTGTTCTAAGTCATGTAAAACCAATTTAAGTGTATTAAAGCAGAGGAGCCGGTCAACCTAAATTCTGCTTGTCACCTACATTTCTCTTTCTGTTAAATATTCTTACAGAACACTAAATCTAGTTAACAATGTTTACAAGTATTGGTATACTTAACCGACGAGGCCTATTACAATAATAAAGCGTGAACACAAGATCTTAAACTCTAATCTATTTTTGTCAAATATATTAAATGTGGCACAGATGTGATTAAAGTTTTGCACCAAAGCCACGAATTCTTAGAAAAACCTTTTATCCAGATAAAAAGGATCATCATCCAAACCCTTTACCTAGAACAGTGATGTGGAATGACTGAGCCAATAACGTATTCCCTTCAGGGTCAGACAGCTGGAATTTAAACATCACAGATCCAGCTACATCTCCTCTACGATGTACATACTCCAAGTAACCTATTAGAAATATCATTAGAAACTGGTTTAGTGAAAATAGCATCAATTTCAGTAAACAGGCAAAAAGTACAATTCTTGGCATACAGGTTAAGGGCTTCCAATAAAATTATCCAGATCATCCCTTAGACATACTGATACATGTCTTCATTTTCAATTTGTTTGTTTGGCTTTTTAAACTGTTTTACAGGTAAGTAAATAAATAACAAAACTTATACCAGATTAACGGTTATGGGTAAATCAACCAATCAAACGGTCTACACTGAATTTGACTGGCAAAATGATTACCTTTGTCAATGTCTGCCTGCGTGAAGATAGTTTTGGTCCCGTCAGCTCTTAGCACCCTGATTCTGCCACCTTTATTCAGCTGTAATTTCCCCACTGTAGGGTTATGTGTGAGCGTGTATGTGATAGCCTTGTCTTCAGAATCAATGTCTGTAGCTCTCAAATCTAAGGACTTTATGGAACGAGTTGATCCTAGAATTAACAAACATATTCATTATTTCATACAGAAACTAAATCCTCACATGTATTTTAACACCTCTCTTCCTGTGTTCAGCTAAATACATATTTTTATTAATTCAAAAGATAGTATCTTAATTATCATTACATTTCAATAATATGCATACCATGTAAGCCCAGTATTAATAAGCTGGTAAAAGTGTAACACATCAGTAAAGAAAACTTTGATATATTAAAACATTCTCCTCTCGGTACACAGGTTGCAGTGAAAGTTTGCTTTTCTTCACACCACCTGCCCTTAGCCAAAGGGCCCCGGCTAAAGGAACTTAAGCAGGTACATGGAAAGGTAAAGAAATTTTTTTAAAAGGTGTGTGTTGTAAAAAAGTGTTTCTCAAATCTTTCCTTAAAGCGATACTCTGGGCTAAAATAACCTCTACATCTCTTGAAAGGTTACCATTAAATATTCTTAAATATGGCATCGTTTCTTCATTTTATAAAACAACCTGAGTGTTACAGGTATATACTTCCTACAACCACTGGCGGATGACATTTTGGGCACGGCCGCCTTGTCCATGACATCTCGCCACTAACACTCTTGAGCGTTACAGGTTAATAACATGTGTTAATAACCAAGAAAGTGTGAACTGTAACCTAAACTAGAGTATAGTGGGCTTATATAATCCTGATAGTTTACTGACCAACTGATGGAACTTGATAAATTATTTGGTGTTTAACAGCATCGTCAGGGGTATTTCACTTATATGACACTGGTGTAATCCATTCCTAAACAGCAACACAAACACAATGATGTAATAAGAAGTGCTATTGCTTTGTTTGAATATTGTCGTTCTTTCAGTACTCAATAAACACAGTATGACTAGGCTCGTAGCATACTAGATTTATTAGTCTGAAAGAGAATACTTTACTCACCTGCTGGTAATCTCAGGCCATGGTTGACCACTAGTCTGGGCGTCTCATCATTGACCAGTCCTATAATAACACTGATTGTCTTACTGACAGTGAACTGACCGTCTGACAGAGAGAGAGTAAAAGAATCAGTGGTCACTTCCTCTCCACCATGTTTGTACACAATCAACTCCTTCAGTACATCCTGTCAACAAATACATTAATAAAATGAGTAAAGCAAACATATGTCTTGACTATAGATAAATTGATACAATAATAAACCATGTCACTAGATGAAACCAATATCCAGGCAGATCCATTTCACAAATTTTGTTTGGTTTGTTTGATCTGGGTTTAATGTTCTACTCAAAAGTATTTCACATATATGACTTCTGGTTGTCAATTTCTCACTCTGCCTTACTTAAATGGGAGGAAATCCTGGAAGAAACTGTATTTTTTAGCTGCTTAGGCTATACCTGAATTGTGTATCCGTTTACTGCTGTGGATTCGGCCACTGGGTCTTGATGTCACAAGGCCTATTCTGGAGCAGGTCTGAATATGCCAAATTAACTGAGGCCAGTTGCTTGAAAGACCATTAGTCACTAACACCAGATGGAATTGCCAATAGAGGATTAAAGACAGACCTTCAAAATGGCAGGACATCATCTTATAGCAGATTAAATTTAATATCACTTTGAGCAAACGGCCCCAGAAGCACTATCTTTTTGACCAAGACGGAAAATATTCCTAAAGGATCAAAGAACCAGTTAAAGATTATTTAAACTTGGTATATTAGCAGATGCCTTGTTATGAAAACTTTCTATATGTAATTTGCCAAAAACAATTATTCATAGCATTGTTAGGTTAGTGCTCACCTGATAGGTGAACTGTGCACCTTTCTGAATGGTAGCCGCTGATTGAACTAAATCTTCTTGTGCCTCTTTTCTCCCCAGTGTGCCTGAAACAGTGATTCAGACTTGATAAAATAATCAAACTTCTGATTCCGATGGTCACAAAGAAACTGCTGAGGCATTATGCAACCATACTTTCTTCAGCAACATGGTCCTCAATGTTAAAACTTTTGCATACGTATGTTCCTAAGTTGTTTGTCCTGGGATCAAAATCTACTCTCACAAAGGTTAAGTCTATGAAAACTAAGTAATCAAATTCATGAAATGAACTAACATTTGACAAATCCATCATTTAGAGGCATCATTCAAATTGCCATCGGCCAACAGATGAGCAAATGTCTAGTAACAAAAAGTATAACAGGAAATGTTCTTAACTATCCACATAGAGGTGACTGGTCTGTACATCTGATTATCTGAAAGACACTGAGGCATACTCTAAATATGACAGTACCATGAGACGGGGGGACATCCAGTGTAAAGAAGAGCTGCTGTGGTTTTGTGTCCAGATCTATCACATAGAATGTGGTGTTTGTCATCGATACAGACTTGTCCTCTTGTACAAATAACTGTTCTGTAATAATCTCTGGTTTTTCATCATCCACAGGCTGACAGAGAAAACACAAAACAAACATATATATATATATCACTGCAGATTATTAGATTAAACTGCACATAATTTAATTTTGAGTCAAACTCTGATAAAATATATGTATTCAATCTGCCTTAGTGTTTATGTAGAATACATCATAATGTTCCCTTTCAGTGACATTGTCTGTTTGACTGGGTTTTTAAATGGTTTTATGGCATATGATGGCGTGCTAGCTCAATGGGCAAAGAAAATTACCCTTGGCATTTATTTATTTAAGCCCCAGTACCAGAGAAGAAACAATACTACATACAGTAAGACTGGCAACACATAAAGACAAGACATGACAGTCAAAGGGTGCAATACCAATACATCACATTAATATCCGGTTCATGTTGCCCCTTAGTCCTGATATAACTGAGAATTCATATACATATATAGCCTAACGGCAATTCTCAGTTATGAAGTTTCTATGTACAAATGCCTACTTATAACAGCAGCCTTTG
>JARFOD010005135.1:0-11659 GCA_031763545.1 Mopalia muscosa | reverse complement strand
TGATCCATGTAATGTCTGTCTAACTTTATACCTAGTAAAAACAATTCTTCCCATACTTACTTAGGCACAAGACAAAAAATCAAATCGTGAATCTGAATCCTCTTAGACCCTTCTCTTCAAACTATCTTAACTGTGTGGGCGTCAAGATCCATTCGTGGATCTCTTGTTTATTATTATTATTAACCAATTAAATACTAAATTAAACCACGTGCTACATTGATCATAATAAAACCCAGTGAATCCAATAATCTTCCTTTTCTAAACGTTTCTGTTTTGTTTCCTCTTACAGGGAAGAATTTGTGTTTTTTTCAATCGACATGATTGTAAAATGATTTTGAACCGATTGCTCACGAAGAGCAAAATTGCTCCCGCATTTGGGATATTTTTACATAATGGAACTCAAATGATTGTGAGCTCTAATCCGAAGTGAATTTTCTGTTTTCACCTACATTTTGTTTGACACTTATTTCAAGTTATGAGGTATACAACATTTTCTGAATAACAAACTGTCTATCAAATAATAAACATTTCTAGTTTTTCGCCCCACACTTGTAGAATGCCTTATCTGCAGGGTTTGTAAGCATCTAGTTTGCATCTTGCCTTCATACATTTTAGGCCCTGCCTGGCACCGTTGATGGCAATTGTGTATTTTCATTTGGGAGTTGATGCTGTAGTCTTTGGTCTTAATTATAACTGTTATGTTCTATGAAGGTTTTGGGATACAATTTGGCAAAGAAGTCTTATATTATAGTACATCCTCTTGGTATAAGGGCCTTAAAGACAACAGAACAAGCCTTGTTGAAGGAAGCAAGAATACTATACAATTCCTGTGAAAGCTTATTGTTTGGGATTTAATAATTCTGTTGAAGATATGTAGAGGATGAAATGAAATGAGTAAGCCACTTAAATAATTTATTATTTTTTTCAGATTGATACATAACAATGTGATAAGTGAGATTGGTGATCATGCATTTGAGGGACTTGATAGACTTGAAGTTTTGTAAGTATATGGTGATATCACCCATTAGGATAAACCAAAATATGTACGGCCCTCTCACAGCAAGACACAAACTGTCTTCCTTTCTATTCTTGCCCTATGTACAGGATGTGCTGTGGTTCAGTGATTAGCATTCCAGCCAACTGATCCTCCTTCTGTGTAATAGCTATGGGTTCAAGCTGGGATTAGTATACAAAGATACAAAACGTCCCTCCCCTATGAATCAGCAATCGGTGAATGTGTTACTCTTCCGCACATTGTCCCACTCTATCGAGTAACAGAGATAACATGATTATTAGTGAAAAGGTAAGTTGCATCTTCACTCCTGAAATACAGAAGGGTCATTCAAAAAGGGTTATATAGCTGAACTTAAACATGAATCTGTTCATGATAACATTGATTCAGCCTAGACTGCGAAAGTAACAGGTTTTGTGAACACAAAGGCTATTAACCTACACAGCGATGACATGTAGTAGAAATCAGTTTCTTTAGAATTGAAATTATTTTACTAGTCATCATTACTAAACAACAGCAAATGATGTGCTTTCCTACAAAAAATATCCGTAAAAATAAGTGATTGTAAGCATAACCTGCCAGCCAAGTATCACATTCATGGACATCTGATTTGAGGGGATATACTAGTCCCAGATTCAAGTCAGCTTTCACCATAAGGTATTTGAGCGAGTCACACAGTGTCAAACAAAGTTCCTTTCTGATGTGTAACATTAACCATACAAGTGAATTACCCTTGAGTATAACTTGGAACCCAATCAATAAAGAAAGGAACAAACATTTACTGGTGATAACAGTGGTAGAAAATCCTTGAGAGGTGAATGGTCAACTGAAACACAGCCCATTACAAAGCAAATCGATAGCATCATGAATGTGGACATTTTTGAATGTATTTGGTGGACATGTAATTAAAGTTTTTTTCAGATTGGCTGTGGTTAAGGACCATTAGTCCCAGTAAGAGAGAGTTAGTGGTCCTTTATAAAGTCGGGCTCTCAGCTGTCCAGTTATAATGAAATAAATTGATCTATGTTAATATGAAACGGACTATAATTACTTAATGTGTCCTTGAAGCTGTGATTTGTGCTATGTTAGTTCTGCGACTAACTAATATTAGTCCAGGGTTAATTTAACTCTGGTAGAATTTAATTAACCCTGTTGTGGTGGGCAGTAAACTAGATTTTGAGAAATTGATTTATCTTCACTTTTATTAACTCTATATGAGCCAATGTTTAATTTGCAGGCCTCGACATTGTCAGGCCTGTAAATTAAACATTGTCCTGTCTTGATAGTTATAGCTCAGATGCAGTTTAACATACATGCACTATCCTCTGCATTATTCAATCACTTGGAGATTATTTAGGTTAAATAATTTATTTGGTAACCGTTTTTATCTCGGGTAGATCACCAAATTAATGAATGGCGAACCTATTGTTCTCTTTGCAGTATTTCAATTGATTTCTTTTCTGATTAGTGTTGAATTTAAAACACATATCTCTGAAGTATCTCTGGTGATGTCCTTTATCTAGTTGAGCTTAAAACACTGTTATCTTTGAAGTATCTCAACTGCTACCCAAATTAACTAGAGTTAACTAACTAGTGTTGAGCTTAAAAACACTGTTATCTTTGAAGTATCTCAACTGCTACCCAAATTAACTAGAGCTAACTGACTTGTGTCAAGCTTAAAACACTGTTATGTTTGAAGTATCTCAACTGCTACCCAAATTAACTAAAGCTAACTAGTGTTGAGCTTAAAAACACAATTATCTTTGAAGAATCTCAACTGCTACCCAAATTAACTAGAGCTGAACCTAAAACACTGTTATCTTTCAAGAATCTCAACGGCTACCCAAATTAACTAGAACTGAACCTAAGACATTGTTTTCCCAACTAATCGGTGTTGAACCTGAAACAAAGATATCTATTTAGTATACCCACTCTTTGTCTTGTTGAATTTTAAACATTTTTCTCTTTCCAGTATGTTTTCCAGCCCTCAGTCTAAGAGCAGTTTTTTTTTTTAAGATTAGCAATGCTGTCTCTACTTATCACTTTATGAACCTTTTAAAACTACATGCATCAACGGCGCATCATATTTTATGGTTGTGCTAGAGTCAATTTTGGTTTGAAAATACAGCTGTCCATTAAGTGAAATATCCTGAAGCACAGCATAAAGCACCAATAAATCAAAAACTGATTCCCAAATTGATTTATGTTGAATCCAGAACATGTAGATCTTTGCATTATCTCCATAGATTTCCTTACTAACTAAAATTTACACTATAAAAATTTTGTCTTTACACTATCTCTGCTGATTTTTCAATTAAGCCTAAAACACTGTTATCTAGGGAGTGCACTTACTAATCCCGCTTCCATGTGCCGTTCACAGGTTCAAATCCATATTGACCATCAGGTATATGAGTGAGTCACACGGTTTGGCTTCTGCCATCACAGGGGCCTGTTTTTTGCTTAAGGGTCCATACCCGTTTTCCACTGTAATTAAGAAAGAAACAAAGTGTAAAATTTGTTGTCTCATAACTGAAATACTTACTCGTGAGTACAATGGTGCACCCCAATTAATCAAACTGACAAACCCTAAAAACATCCCTCAAACAAATGATGGACATGGTGCCTTGTCCTACAACCCTGTGGTAACACTTGCAGAGCTTTCTATTCAAGTAAGCTTTCATATAATTATCAAATTGCGATTTAAAGTCAGTATGTTCAATGAACAAAACTAGCAGCGCTTCAATCGTGCAACAATCACATGACAGTTTGAAGGCCTAATGTATTGATTACTTTGATTGTTTGTTTGGGGTTAAACATCTTACTTAAGGGTATTTTACTTATATGACAGGATTGTCCACTCCACACAGTTCCTTGCCTTATTAGGGTGGAAAACCGAGAGTAAACAGCATAATCACCCCGATTGCCGGAGCTACATCTTGTGACTCACTCATATACCTGATGGTCGAGAGACTTGATTACTTCCAGAATTAATTAAGACTTGCCGGATCCCATGGCGATTTTCAGAACACCCGTTCTATTTACTCTCTTATGCCGAAAAATATCAATCAGATCCATATATATGTAAATATTTTAGAAAGCTTGAATACTCAGGATTACATATGTGCAACTGTGGTGAAAATCCATTTATTATTTCTTAACATATTGCAACATGAGTTAATGTCAACACAAAAAAATAGACTGCATTTTCATGGTTTATTGCAATAACAATAATACTCAATAAATTAATTGACTGAGTAGAATAGTCTTTGATCTAGTAATTGATGCCTCATTTTTGTTTAATTTAGATTAGAACGATCCCAGTGGATTTTTTTGGTCTATCCCACCTTGGAAAGTCTTATAAAAATGTAAAATACAACTTTCAGAAAACATTTAAAAAAATCTAGGATGAACATGTAAAAAAATGAGGCACGGTTTACTAGATCGCATTGTGCTCTTTACAATGGTTCAAGTTTAAACATGAATCTATAGTTTTCTAGAAAATCTGCTGAAAACTAAAGTGCCAGAAACAGGAAATTAAAGTTTTGCAAGTTAAATATATGATCATGGGAAAACATGGGAATTATAGGCTTTGATTTAACTGTATGTAACTTTTAATCCAAACAATAAAAAAATTTGGTTCATTTTGAGCCCAAGGGGTCCAGCAAGACCTTAAGGAAACACTTTCTTAAATGTTATAGACTATAAATCCATCTCTGAAGACTTGTGCAAAAAAAAAGTGTGCATGAACAACTATGCACTTCTGTCAGATTCAGATTGAATATTCATTTCACAGAACAGTAAGTAAGGTTTCGGATTATCAACCAAGGTTGTGAACAAAATCCATATGCCAAGTCAGTGCTACTACCGGAATTTTGATTACATGACCACCGACGTGTTCTTGTAAACTGGCTGCACTTGGACTGCTTCCTGACCAGACTGTCTGGCCTTGTGTGTCTGTGTCCTTGGGAAACGTGCATACCATGTTATTCTAATATACTTTGCTACACTCCAATCATCTACGTATTCATCTTGGAAGTCTATAATAGATTGTTTTTGAGCATGATTAATAATTGAATACTGATAAGTGTGTAGGATTCTTTGCCGTACATATATATTTTGAATGATGCAACAGTCAGTCAAACTAATTTTTTGAAAGTATTTTGATTTTAAATTGACTTAAAAAGTGTTGAAGTAGTTGTGAAACCATTGATATGTTTGCTGCAAATGAGAGCAATTGGTAGAGGAGCCATAGGACTGGTCTGAAAGGTTGTTTTTTTTACAATAAGGCGCCAATGTCAAAGCAAACCATTATCGGGACACCTGTCGGGATATGTCCTAATGAAAACCAATCTTGTGCCAATCTCTATTTGTCTACCCTTCCATACATCCAAGTATCGGCATACGGTAGGACTAATCCCCCGTGGGGGAGCGGGTGGGCCATTTAACACCAGCAGGCCCTGTAGAATACTCCCCCGGCTTCCTTGGTCGATCGTAAGATCATTCTGTTGCAATGGTGTTCTCAGAGCTAAAGGGTAATGGCAAGCATATTTGTTTGTGATATTCTGTATTTTTGTCCGTCGTCATATAAGTGAAATACCCTTGAGTACGACGTTAAACACCAATCAAACAAAAAAAAACAAAATCTAGAATTGTAAAAACAAAACCCACAATGATAAAAAAAAATTGTTTATTAATTGAGAGGGACAAGTTGACGCAAGTGCTACTACATGTAATTCACTAGTAAATGATGTCATACTACATGTATGTTGAATGCAAATCTCTAATCCACACATAGCGATTTGATTTGATATGGTGGATTAAAAACAACTGGACTCAGGCATATTACACAAACCAATTTAAAGTACACATTTAATGTCTGCCAAATTTTAGATGATTATTAGAGTTTTGTCAAAGTATATACATATGTTTGCTAGAACTAAGAATAAAGTTCCTTTAATTCTGAGGTTTTTCTGAGGTAGGTTTCTTCTCGGTTTTCCACCATAATAAGGCAAGGTAAAGTGGACAATTCGTCTTCATATAAGTGGTTGAGTTTGTCATAAAGTTGTATTAGCAAAATACCTTTAAACATGGCTCGAAACACAAATCAATTAATGAACCAATCAAATCAACTGTGAGGTGTAAATTGAAAGCCTTCAAGGTTTCCATTTGCAGACTGTGGATGATTCAGTGTGATTTGCATATAACCTTTCTTTGTTTTCCACACAACAAAGCCATAAGAAGACCTCATTTAAAGTGAAATACCCTTGAGTTTGATGTTTAACAGCAACATCGAGCAGTCAAATCAATAAAGAGCTCTCGATTTGAATTCACAACAATGACGAAACCATTGGTTTGATATAATATGCACTATGGCATGGAGCATGCTCATCTGGGACTTAAGCTATGTGCAGAAACTGCAAATGAGAAACCTAATCCACCATAAACATGTAAATCGGATTGTCTGTTTGGTGGCTGTGTGCAAAACATTAAGAGTAATCTCAATGATGTATGTCTAGTTACATAATGATCTATGTGAGTAATTAGCTTGATTAACCTCAGGGTAAAAGATGAACATGTCAATAGTGGCTCCTAACTGTGAGTGAGTAGGATCTTTTTCTGACTTTCACTCCTGTGCGTTAATTAAAATTTAAAGCCTCTTGCTGCTTATTTACAGCATACAGTTTGGCTATATCGGGATAAGGTCATGGTGGTTAAGATATATCACGTTTAAAGAGCTTGAAATGTAAGTAGATGTTGTGAAGACTGGTCTAGGTGATTTACTTGTAAGCAGCTCTCCTAGTCAAAAACTTGTATCTTTCAGATGTCTACATTTATGTTTATATTTCTTACATTAAAAATGTATATAAAAATCTTGAGTGATTCAGGTGTGCTTAAAGCCAGTTGCCCTGAGTTAGTGGTTAGAGTGTCTGCTTTCTAATCCTGCTTTGATGTACATGAACCTTCCACGGGCTCAAGTCTGCCTGTCAACCATCAGGTAAATGAATGGGTCGCAATTGGGGGATAGTATTTACAAAGTTTCGTCCAAGTGTTCCAAGGAACAATGTGAAACGGACAGTCCATCATCATACATGCATAAGTGAAATACCCTTTTTTTTAAACCCCTATCAAACAAAACAAACAGGTGTGCTTGAACTTAAAGACACCAATAGAAAATATGTTTATCTGTGGTCATATATGGTGACATAAGTCACTTTTATGGTTTTATCCCAGAAAGCAATATTTGATTTTACATTGTATGTAGTTTTGATAGTAGACATATCTGTCATGTATACCTTCTTGTGGGGTATTCCGGGAAGCCTCTTGTATCATTCTTGTTGGACTCTTATTATGGGCATTTCCAAGATAGAGCCAAGGCTACATGGTTACCTTACACATGTACATGTTTACCCTTTAAGTATGATGGCATTCCCTACTTACAAGTTAGTCCAGTGCCTCACATCATTGGGATTGGGTTTTTTTTAACCCACAAGATGACCTGGTTTGACTGAAGTGAATTTCCTAGAAAACCTGCAGCTTGACATGTATACAGTGTTATTTTCAGGTATCGAAATTCATTGTTGCATATAATTATTGTTTTTTTAACAGGGGAAAACATATTTCATTACATGTGCCATGGTATCCTTAATAAAGAGAGTGGATGGGTGGGAGAGATTCTGGTCCTCTCTGTCAGATTTAAGGGAACAAAACTAGGGCTATCTGTGATTGTTTTGTCTTGTCTTTATTAGTGAAATGGTGTAAAGGGTGATTTCCTTTATGCTTTGGATTGGCTCGCTGTCATATGACTAAAAATAACCTTTAGTACGCGATTCAATCTGTTCTAGTGTTATGTACTACATATAGGCTGTAGCTACATGTATTGAAGCTGTATGATGTAGGGTTAGGTTTGACCCTAAGTTAATGCTGGCACACTTAAAAATAATATTTATTTATACTTCTATATTTACATACATGTATATTGTTAGATCTGTCAACCAAAGGTCATGTGTTTTTTTATTTTCCAATTTTCTATATTTTATTTTTGTGTTAACATGATGAATTATTCTCTGTTGTAAGAAATTATCATCATGTTAGAGAAATATTCTTGAGCTTCATATCCAACATACAACAGTCAATCACAAGCTAGTGGCTGTAGAAGACTTCCAGTTGCCCAGTTGTGTCAAATGTGATTTCCTTCACCCCACTGGGCTGGTACCGTGGTACAGTGTCATACGAGTAATAGGAGCATTATAATGCATAAAGCACCAATCAAAAACCATTTTATTGGGAGGGTATTCAGAATATAAAAGTCCATGGCATTAAAACTAGAATTACTACAAGAGGCTAGTTGCTTAAAATACAATTGGTTGGTGACTAACACAAGCGTAATCACTAATAGCGGATTAGAGATAGACCTTCAACTTAGAGGGACGTCATCTAATGGCAGATTCAATTGACTAGCAGCATGACCCAGACCATCATGGAGTTTTTTTAGCAACAATACATACTAGTTGTTAACCTACAATATATATATGTACATGGTCTGTATCATTGAACTTGGTTTTACCTGTTTATACCCGTGCTCTGATGTACATTAATGATTAAATCTACATATATCACTAGTCAGTGTTGTCATGAAACGTTCCTAATGTTAGGGAGCCATGACACAGCCAAATGTAAACTTGTTCTGACAGTGTAGATATCTACATTATAATTTTTAAATCCGGTGTTCATTTTTATTTAATCAACAGCATTTATCTATGTCAGTAGTATATGACTAAGATACAGTATATATATCACATAAATGACCTCATAAATTGAATACTGGGGTGCACTATGCTGATGGTCACCTTACAAGAACGTGCTTCTATTTTTTGATAATGTTAAAAAATATCAATTTACTGTTAATTCACAATCACAAATAACTAGCTAAACTTTGAGAAGGGTGGGGGGGATTTAACATTTTATGTCAATCAAAGAGTTAGACTACTGTTCCGTTTCTACATGTATGTACTTGTAGATAAACTGTCAACATGAGCTCTCAGGTTTCAATAGTATACATGCAAGCACCTGATCAACCCAATACATCTGCGACAAAATAATGTTTTCTCTCCCACGAGTGGCATTAGATGTATAACATTGAGAGATTGGGAGAACTACTATGTACATGTACATTCAGTGAAGCCAGCTTGTATTTTTTTGACATGATATGTTAAAGTACAATCATATCAAGATCAAGAAGCTCAGTAACTGCATTTCTGTAGATATTCATAATTGGAGTAAGAAGTTTTATTTTTGACAATAAGTACATGTACATATATTCAACTCACATGATAAAATCAATTTTATGGCCCAGGTAAAGATTAACATGACAAGCTTATTATTGGTACGTTTTTTCGTAGCAAGGCCGGTCATAATGTAGTGAGGAATTCAGGTTACATTATACAGCTACATGCTATAAACTATAAAGCCAGTGTTGAGTCCTATATTTAGTTCACAGGATATGATCCTACTTGATTAACAGGGTGGCAAATTCCCCCAGCAGTTGCCTATATGTCTCCATCATCGAATAATCAATCAATGAAAAGTAAGAGATTACATTTAAGAGTTTTAAATTAAATGGTCAATTGGAAGTTTGGAAATAAGGTCAAGTTTTCTGTTTTCATTATCAAATAGGCCATCTGACTAGGTTTTACCATCTGTTTTTCACAAAACTCCTGAGTTGACACCCCCCTTTGGTAGCCACTACCTCTCCAGCCCAAGTTGAACAGTGTATGCATGAAGTTGGATTGATTCATTCAGTGTTAGAGCAGGGGTAGAGAGTGTTCTCAGTTCACTGTGCCTGTTGTAAGGCTAAGAATTTCCTCTCTGCTTCACATGGTTTTGACAGTTGCCACATGTAGACAACTAGCAAGAAAATAGTTCAATGTTTCCTGGAGTGACCAGTACATATAGTTTTCTCTTGCCTGTCAGTCTATAAAGAATGGTCATGGAATTACTAGACGAGTTCAGCACCGACTGCATAAGTCTGGATCCTAATGAAGATATTAAGTTCTTGGTAAGGCAGCTGATTTTAACGCAAGTGTTTGTGTCCCTCTGTCTAGGCTAACATCTTAAGAAACATTACGTCATATAAAGCGTTCTTTGTGTTTTGGGTCTTGTGAAGTTGTACAGTTTTGGAGAGCATTATACATAAACATGTACATGTAGTTCCAGAGGTTTACATGTTTGAATTTGGGGATTTAGGTGTTCGGTTTGTCGAGTTTCAATCTGTGAACATACTTGTACACATGTTGTATAGCAAACTATTTTGGTCACCCAAGAATTGTTACATTGGTTATGGGTTACCATGGGAAATGCAAAACAAGCTGATTTGAGTTCTGAATTTGCTCTCACTGTTGTTTGACAGCCAGGGCATAGTAACATTCACATGGTTCACATATAAGTGCCCTGTACAGAGTGTGTTACACTAGTTTACACAAACAAGGCTTAATATAGGTGACTGGTTATACATCTGTGCCACTTATCCACCCCTATAAATGATGGACTTGCCCATATAGCTTTTGACCTATTTGAATAATGAATACCAAAGCTATAGAGATTATAGTCCAATCATTCTGTTTGCAGGGGCGACAGACTCAAATACTAAGGCTAACATCTATACATTACATGTACTTACATATGTATTGACATTTGAAGTTAATTATTAATATATAAGATATTGAAAAATGCTGTGCAGGTTATTATATTTCAGATATGCACAAAAGCCTTTGGAACAATCAATAGCTTGCTGTAAGACTATAAGATTACATTCTAAGATACATAATGTGAAAACTTTTCACAGGATCCCATTAATAGGGTTGTGATATATCATTCATAATCGTATTCACTGTTGTCTTTATGTACCATGTTTTGCATTTAGTGTGATCACTTTGTCAGCTGAGGGTTGGGCGGGAGATTCCTGTTGCTCTCGGAGCTACATTTACATGTAACAGGCAACATGAAGCGGATCTGTTTCTGATGTTGAAATGGATTGCTTCATGTGGTTGTCCTTATTTGTCCTGTCTTGTCTTTTTTACTGCTACCGGTACATGTATTGTTAAGGCTGGTTTCTCACCCATTGCATACGTCCTGCTTACCAAGTATATTCTGGAGTGTTTTGTACACATAATTTATGGTAAATACACCAATTGGCCATCAAAATACACACAGAAATTAATATTCAGTGCTATGTTGTAATTTTGTTAAACAAAAATACACAAACTATTAAGAAAATACTACCAAGAAATAAGTCTTTTACTCATTTGTTATGATGTAGGCAGGTCTGCCATTGGGCTGGCAAGCCATAAGGTGAGTGAAATAACCTTAAGTACAACATTACACTTAATCAAGTGTATCATCATTTTCAAAGGTGCTATTCCTCAATCAATGGACAATCCATTGATAGGGAGCTGCTTGTTTCCCCATAGCTCCCGAACACCAGGGCAACTAGGATCTCCCTCCTCAATTGCTGACCCGTTGAGCTTTGTCTGGGTGTTGTACAAATAGAAATAATTTTACATGTAAGTACATGCTCATATCCCCAATAGCTGAGCATTTTGCTCTTCCTGATCATTCGGTTAAAGATCATTTTGAAATCATGCCGATTGA
>JARFOD010005134.1:1603-25404 GCA_031763545.1 Mopalia muscosa | reverse complement strand
AAAATCAGAAATAGTTTTTTTGAGGCCGGCCATAGCGGCCTATCGATTTTCAACTTTCACCATGGGTTTAGATAGGCAGGACGTAGGGCGAAGACGGAGGAATTAGCCCTATACATTGTGCTATCACAGTAGTAGCCTCATTATGAAAGGCAGTAGTAAGTTTGGTAAATAACACTGTATACAAATTTCACAAGTGCACCTATGCATGCAAACGGAATTGGACGTCATTAAAATGACTGATTTTGGAATGAAGACAGAACATCCAACCATAAACTGAGAGCTGGAGGCAAATCACCCAGTCAGCTGATATAAAAAAAAATTGATTTAATTGTATTGTTAATATCGAATTTATTAATTTAATTTGGCTTTTTTTTAAAAACATTTTGAACTTCCTATTAGCAGCTTATTAAAATCAGAAATTATATCCCACTTGACTATGTTGTGTATTTTAATAACTTGATCAAGCGTTTATGAATATGAATCCAAGCGGAACGCAACAACAACAACGGCATATTGTCCATCCACTGTTTCTAAATTTAGAACATTGCCTAGGCGAAAAAAAGAAAGAAGGAAAAAGTTAAACAAATGCCCTACAAAAAATTCCCATATGTTTGTTGGTAAAGAATAACTACTTTAGTGTCTTAAAAAGACAACGAAGCTATTTTTTAGTGTTACCTTCGAACATGTGCGTCCGTTTTATCGATAATTTTGAGTCGCCGCTCGTCTGACTGAATCAATGTTATGGCGGGGTTCCGCGGAGTGATTTACGCTCGTACATTTCCTATAATGTATTCATTTTTGGCGACAAGACTTCGACTTTTCACGCACATCATAGCTATATAAATTCCAGTTTTTATCGCTCCGGGAATACTAAGTTTATTGTTCCTGTTACATATCAGACACAAATGAAATAAATGACCATATTATAACACTTCTGTTTACTCCTTTTAAAAATGACACGTATTGGCGAAATAAAACATGCGGAACTTTGTCTCCAGCTTTCACAGTCAGCATCTAGATAGTCTTTAAAACTTCATAACAACATTATGCCGTGTTTATTTTTTAAACCAAACTGTAAATATATATATATATATAAATAACTGAAAGTTGCTGCAGCCAATCTGAGAGTGAAGGTCATATGATATTTGTAAGATGTGTAGGAATGTTCAGTTTTATTGATTGTGGGGATGGGAAGACATTCCTAGTGAACAAGAAACTCCAGATATCAGATAGTTCTGTTCGAGTTAAATATATTTCATTTTCACCTGTTTACATGTCTAACCGAACACTCCCCTAATTTCTGGCCTTCTGATTGGTTGATATATACAAATATACATATTTTTTATTGTAGACACAGACAAATTGAGTTGCCTCCACTGGGTTCGAACTCAATATGTATTTTTTTGGCAGGGAAAGATAATATTTTGCTTGTCTCCAATGGGATACAAGCTCATGTCTGTGGTTTTGATAATCATTTAGACAAAAAAAAAAATTAAATTGGTGCAAATTTCTTTGTTTGTTTGATTGGTGTTTAACATCATACTCAAGGGTATTTCACCTATATGACGACAGATTGACCACTTCCCACTGTACACAGCCTGAACTGTGAAATATACAGAATTTTAATTTGGGAGTTTGTTTGTTAAGCTGTGAAAGATACAGAATTTTAGTTTGTGAGTTTCTTTGTAAAAATGTGACATATACAGAATTTTAATTTGAGAGTTTGTTTGTAAAACTGTGAAATATACAGAATTTTAATTTAGAAACCTTTGGTGGTAAGTGAGGTTGATTGTGGGTTAATTGACTAAATGGTAGGCTGGTTGGCTGATTAATTGATTGACAGGTTGGGGGTTGATTGATTGGTAAGCTGTTGGCTGATTGATTGGTTCACATGTTGACTGATTAGTAGGCTGATCGATTGATTGATTGATTGGCAGGCAGGTAGGTTGATTGATTTCTTTGTTTGATTGATTGACAGGTTGGTTTATTAACTGATTGATTGATTGACAGATTTGTTAATCAATTGATTGATTGGTTGATATGTTTGTTGATAAATTGATTGATTGATCGGCAGGTTGGTTGATTAACTGATTGATTGATTGGCAGGTTGTTTGATAAATTGATTGATTGATTGGCAGGTTGGTTGATACATTTAATGATTGATTGGCAGGTTGGTTGATAAATTGATTGATTGCCGGGCTGGTTGATAAATTGATTGATTAATTGGCAGGTTGGTTGAAAAATTGATCCAGTGATTGGCAGGTGGTTGATTAATTAATTGATTGATTGGCAGGCAGGTTGATAAATTGATGGATTGATTTGCAGGTTGGTTGATAAATTGATTGATTGATTGGCAGGTTGGTTGCTAAATTGATGGATTGATTTGCAGGTTGGTTGATAAATTGATTGATTGATTGATTGATTGATTGATTGATTGATTGATTGGCAGGCTGGTTGCTAAATTGATGGATTGATTTGCAGGTTGGTTGATAAATTGACTGATTGATTGGCAGGTTGGTTGATAAATTGACTGATTGATTGGTTAATTGGCAGGTCATTGATTGACTGGCAGGTTGGTGGATTGATAGATTGTTTGTTTGATTGATTGACAGGTTGGTTGATTAACTGATTGATTGATTGACAGATTTGTTGATCAATTGATTGATTTGTTGACATATTTGTTGATAAATTGATTGATTGATCGGCAGGTTGGTTGATTAACTGATTGATTGATTGACAAAATTGTTGATAAATTGATTGATTGATCGTTAGGCTGGTTGATAAATTGATTAATTGGTGGGCTGGTTGATAAATTGATTGCTTGATTGGCAAGTTGGTTGAAAATTGATTGATTGGCAGGCTGGTTGCTAAATTGATTGATTGGCAGGTTGGTTGCTAAAAAGATGGATTGATTGCAGGTTGGTTGATAAATTGATTGATTTGCAGGTTGATTGATAAATTGATTGATTGATTGATTGGCAGGTTGGTTGCTAAATTGAAGGACTGATTTTCAGGTTGGTTGATAAATTGATTGATTGATTGGCAAGTTGGTTGATAAATTGATTGATTGGCAGGTTGGTTGCTAAATTGATGGATTGATTTGCAGGCTGGTTGATAAATTGATTGATTTGCAGGTTGGTTGATAAATTGATTGATTGATTGATTGGCAGGTTGGTTGCTAAATTGATGGACTGATTTGCAGGTTGGTTGATAAATTGATTGATTGATTGGCGGGTTGGTTGATAAATTGATTGATTGGCAGGTTGGTTGATAATTGATTGATTGGTAGGTTGGTTGATAAATTGATTGATTGATTGACAGGTTGGTTGATAAATTGATTGATTGGCAGGTTGGTTGATAAATTGATTGATTGATTGGCAGGTTGTTGATAAATTGATTGATTGGCAAGCTGGTCGATAAATTGATTGATTGATTGGCAGGTTGGTTGATAAAAAAATTGATAAATTGATTTATTGGCGCGTTGGTTGATATATTTCATTGATTGATTGGCAGGTTGGTTGATACATGTAATGATTGATTGGCAGGTTGGTTGATAAATTGATTGATTGGCAGGCTGGTAAATAAATTGATTGATTGGCAGGCTGGTTGATAAATTGATTAGTATGCAGGCTGGTCGATAAATTGATTGAGTGATTGGCAGGTGGTTGATTAATTAATTGAGTGATTGACAGGCTGGTTGATAAATTGATTGATTGATCGGCAGGTTGGTTGATAAATTGATTGATCGGCAGGTTGGTTGATAAATTGATTGATCGGCAGGTTGGTTGATAAATTGATTGATTGATCGGCAGGTTGGTTGATAAATTGATTGATTGATTGGCAGGTTGGTTGATAAACTGATAGATTGATCGGCAGGTTGGTTGATAAATTGATTGATCGGCAGGTTGGTTGATTAATTGGCAGGTTGGTTGATAAATTGATTGATTGATTGGCAGGTTGGTTGATTAATTGATTGATTGATGGGCAGGTTGGTTGATAAATTGATTGATTGGTGGGTTGGTTGATAAATAGATTGATTGATTGCCAGGTTGGTTGATAAATTCATTGATTGGCAGGTTGGTTGATCAATTCATTGATTGATTGGCAGGTTGGTTGATAAATTGATGTATTGGCAGGTTGGTTGATAAATTGATTTATTGATAGGTTGGTTGATAAATTGATTTATTGATCGGCAGGTTGGTTGATAAATTGATTGATTGACATGCTGGTTGATAAAATGATAAATTGACAGGTTGGTTGATAGATTGATTGGCAGGTTGATTGATAAATTGATTGATTGACAGGTTGGTTGATAAATTGATTGATTTATTGGCAGGTTGGTTGATACATTGATCGAGTGATTGGCAGGTTGGTTAATAAATTGATTGATTGATTGGCAGGTTGGTTAATAAATTGATTAAGTGATTGGCAGGTTGGTTAACAAATTGATTGATTAACAGGTTGGTTGATAAATTTATTGATTGATTGGCAAGTTGGTTGATAACTTGATTGATTGGCAGGTGGTTGATAAATTGATTGATTGAGAGGCTGGTTGATAATTGATTGAGTGATTGACAGGTTGGTTGATAAATTGATTGAGTGATTGATTGACAGGTTGCTTGATGAATTGATTGATTGGCAGGCTGGTTGATAAATTGATTTATTGGCGGATGAGCTGATTGATTTGCCGATGGGCTGATTTATTGATTGATTGTTTTGTTTTGTTTTTGGTGGGATGGTTGATTAATGGTTGATCCATTCAGTGATTGCTACATTCTGATTAATTTGTCAGTCTTGAATATAATGATAGTGAGTAATCACCAAAACCATGATCAGTGATGTTTAAAAAATTTCCCCAGTATGAAGTAAAGACAGCATGATAGATGTAGCTCAAAACTTACTGCCCTGAGCCACGGGGGGTGTCGACAGAAGAAAGTGAAAAAATAACTAAAAAACAGAATTAAATTATTGATGAGCAGCTTTCATTAATTTATTTAACATCAAAAGAGCACAGAGTAAGCCGTATAAATAGACAAAGTATAAATAAATATTATAATATAATCATTAGACAATAACATGTATACATTTACAAAGCATTATGCAGACTTTTAATAGTTCAGAATGACTTATTGATGTTTTATGCGGTGCTTAACACCAGGTCTTTTTAGCTCAAATGACCAGGCTTAAAGCCCACTGCCCCTTGTGAGATTGCCTTTTAGTACATTTATTGAGTAACCCAATACTACAGATGGAAGTGTTTGTTTGTTTGTTTTATTGGTGTTTAACATCGTACTCAAGGGTATTTCACTTATATGACGACGGACACAAATACAGAACATCACAAACAAATCTGCTTCCCGTTACCCTTTAGATCTGCGAACACCAGGGCAATAGAAAGCTACCTCTTTTCTCGCCTCTTACGATCGACCGAGGAAGCCGAGGGAGTATTCTGCAGGGCCATGGCCCGACCTCACCCCCACGGGGCCAGTCCTACATAACGACCACCCAAATATGTTAAGAACACACTGCTTTTAGCCAGTGTCGTCATGGAAAAATGAACTTATATATAATCACTTGGGTGACCACAGGAATAAGCTGTTCGAAAAGGTGTGTCGATGACACCAGATTACCGTGATCGGTAAAAGTGGAGTAGAGAAGTTTAACATGAAGTGACGTCATCTCATAGCGGATTTCAATTTGATAGCCCTTCGCGCAACTGGTCCCAGCAGATCCATAAAGATGTGTTTGCTTGATGAGATTTTAACTTCGAACTAAAATTAACTTTACTTATACGATGACAAATTGTCTACTTCTCACTTCGTGTTACTCAAATATACCGGAAAACAGGAAGAATCCGTAGTTAATGTAAGTTCGTGTGCCGCGCTCAAAGACCTGGAGTCGACAAGGGAACTTCAACCCATATCGGTTTATTGGAAAGAAGAAAAAAAGGGTCAGTATTGCGGCTTGTTAACCACTGGTCCACAATATCACTCGAGTTAAGCGCAATCAAAAATACCGGGCGGTTACCTCGTGATTTACAATAGACTTAGTGTCTCTGTGGAGATATAATTTGACTATATGGTTCATTTATGGTCCAGTGATCGTCAGTGGAATTGTCGAGGTTCCATGAGTGAATCCAAAACGACAAACTTAAATATAACCCGTACCTTTGATTTGCAGATTGAACTCTCAGCCTGTAATAATCCTGACGAAAGGTCTACCACCTGCAGTAAAATAGTTCCCTTTAAGTCTAGACTCGACGTTTCCTGATATTTATACACGGCCAATAAAACGATTAATTATAAAAAAACTCTCACAGTTCAGGTTTCTAAATTTAGGTGCTACAAAGACAGATCCCGTTAGACAAGTATCTCAGTAAATACAGAAGATGCATGTCAATCTCTAACCCATTTTACAACAAATACTTTGTTGCGAGCTGCGTATATGCAATCCGAAAATATACATGTAATCATTAAACTGCATTAGGCTACCGTATCTTTTTTAGAAGTAACTGTGGATCAACTGATAAATGATACGTCAACCGAAATAAACACTGCATAATTAGACGGGTTAAGAAATTATCTTTTAACTGGTCGGCTAATTATTGAGTAGTTTGCTCATGACATGCTAATTATACAGGAGTTGTATGAGGCGCTATTAAAATGAATCTTCTATTAGATTACGTCACGCTATGTTGAAGATCTATCTCTAGTACCACTATATGCGATTTTAAGACTATGGTTTTTCAAGGTCCAGGTCCCAGATAACTATGAATTATTACCACCGTTTTAAAAAGATAATTGAAACAAATGGTCTGCTTCACACCTCCAAAAAAATTTTAAAATGGCTCAATAAGGTTTTATTTATCCAGGAGAACTGGTCAAATCGGTGTCTGACTTTCCAAAATCGCCTAATATTTTATTACTTTTTTTTCATTTTTTTATTTATTCACAAAAAGTCATTTGCAAACATTTAAAGGTATATATAACGACATATATAGCCATATCTAATACTCTGCCTTACCTAAATAGATTGGCAAACCAGGAGGATATTTCAAAAAGCGGAAAATACTTGACCTCTGAGGGTCACATATACAAAAGACACCATGATGTAATTAATGTCACGCCTGGAAAAGTTTCAAAGGGTTAAGACAAATCGGACTTCGGTCACCCAAATAATCATACAGTATGTTAAAACGCATCGGCAACGGATGTGGGAGACACTAAGTTACGTCCCTTGCAAAATAAATACCCAGCTCTAAGTTTAATAATTTACCCCATGACGTGTGTAAAAGTCGTGACATAAGTATATAGTTTTGATCAAACTTTGAGGCTCACGTCGATCTGATGAAACAAGTACTCCAACCCTGTTTACTGCTACCTGTCTACATTTCAGTTAAATAATTAATTGGCATCCCTAAGTTTGTCTGACAAAATTTATCATAAGCGATACAAGCGAGGTTTGTTTCCCTCTCATTTAACTGATAGGATCTCGAAATTAGGTATCTTCATAGACACAAAACAGTGTATATTCCAATGGCTTGTTTTTAACAGATATGGTTATTGTTGAGAAAGACATTTTCTGAAATATTGCTTACTGGGATTCGTATTCGGGCCTGTGGCTAGCAGAGGCTGTCTTCTAACTGATGCAATTACAAAGGCTTGCGTCAGTTCCTAATAGATTTTATTTTTGATTGGGTCTTACGCCGTACCTTCTACTCACAAGTCGGCGTCCCGACGCAAAAGGCGAAAGAAAGCACCCTCGAAACCATTGGCAGCCAACAAAGACAAGACAGGACAAATACCGGAAGTAATACAGACTTCACATACAGATCGGCTTAATGAGAGCACCAGGGCAACCAATCATCTGAACACATCTATATAGACAGATATGGAGATACCATGCGACATTTCATGGCGCCTTTGTGTTCTGGCCAAGCCTCAAATGCTGGATTTCTATTGACAGCATACACCCAAAATCGTGGGAACCAGCCTATCAGCGGCGCTCTATCGCACAACAGTCACGGGTATTTGTTTTGATAGTCCTTGCACATCTTCGCACTTCTAACGTTTGATTAAAACCGTCACCGTGTTACCGGCATGCCTAGCGCAGGCCTACATCACATATCTGCGTTGAAAAGCTAAATGGTATATGGTTCTGTATATTTCTTTACATTAATTCATTAAATTGTCCGTGTACACTTAATCTGTATTGTACTAAATGTAATGGGAAGACACACTATAAGCTTGGTTTACTTTGCTTCCGTTTGTCATGTTATTTTAACAATAAACTTATATTTAAACCAAAGCTAAATGGTACTTGATTCGAAATGAGACTCCAAGAAATAGAACAACGGCTGAATTAGGATATTATTTAAACTTTGAACAGAAAACCTGCTCTTGATCATGTTTATAAGCGGATTTCGAGCACTGCTTTCAGTCATTATTTTGTCCTCGGTCACCGTATAGTATTATGTGCCCTTATTCGATTCTGATAACACGATAGAGGTTTGTAATATGCCAATGTTAATACACACATGTATCAACCTTGGCTCGCGAAGATAGGACAGCAGGAAGCTCATTTTAAAATAAAATCAATTCTACTTCCTACGTCGAGACATTGACTCTAAGATATACGCCCGGGCCATCTTGTTTTGCACTTATTTTATGTGTTGGGCTGTGGTGTAGGTCGCCCCAAATATTGGCGAAAATTAACGCGAGATATGGCCTGGCATAGCCTACGAGACTTGTCTTAGTCTCATACACTATAGAAACTCTCGTGAGAATACGATTGCAGGAAGCCCCCTCCAATCTTCCGCATTTCTTATTGACATGCATGTACGTATTTGCGTCGCGCTTAAAACAGTAAACCTTTGAGGGAGTCGACATTGTTACAATAAAGGACTGTTGAAGTGTAGCCATCAATACCGCGAGCGAAAATTAATAACAGGAAGGCAATTAATATACTGGAGTAATGTATAACACAATTCATTACTTTTTTCCACCCAGGTGTCGCACGAAACAATCTTATTTATGTTATAGGGGCCTATTTTCTTATCAAGGACGTTAATTGTTGTTCAAGCTGTGTGAAAAACATTTAAAAAATCTAGCCGAATCATATACCCCAATCTGTAGAGCCACTGAGGTCATGCTCGTTTGTTTGTTTGTTTGTTCGTTTGGGGATTAATATCGTAATCCAGGGTATTTCACTTATATGACAACAATAAACTCATCAAAGCGTCCAAGCGATTGCTCAATTCTCCTCATGCAACTCATTCCTATATCAATGCCTGCCTGAGACCTACAGGGGACTCAAACCGGAGAGCGGGACAGCGAAGGAGGCTCAGTAGTCCGACATGCTAGCCATCGAACCAAGGCTGAGGGCATGTGACGTTATATTTACTGGGTCCTACGGATCATACAGGATGAAAGTTATCGTGCACTAATTGTAAGTCCTATCAAGTCTATCCGAGTGAGTGCATATTTTGACGATGTACTTTAGCGGAACTTCTCATGCCTTTAGGGAGACAAAATTAACCTCTCTGTACTAACGCTACTTAGACGCACATGATGGATTTTGTAACGACCTTACAACAATAATTAATGAGTATTTTTATTTTAAAAAATCCCTAATTATAATCCAAACGATCTCTGTTTGATTAGAAATTGATGACTTTAGACTGATGTTCCGTGTGAACAATCAATGTTGACTCAACATGTTTCTAAGTAATCAAAAAATACTAAATTATTTTCTTTTCGTTAAAACACATGCTTTAGGCATTCGGTTAAATTCTTCACAGCTTTGAAGTTTATATCCGAAAGAGAGGTCTACTCCGTGGTCGCCATTGTTATTTGTAGGGCTCGGTTATCAGACGCTCGTGACAGATCTGCCTCTGTATTGGCTAAATGCGTGCCTAATTCAATTATGAGACAAATAATTTATCAGACGTTTTCTGTCTGTGATTTTATTTCTTTTCTTGTTTTCGCTTGTGTTGCATCCAGCGGCTTTTTACTTGATGTAAAAAGATGTAGGCGATGTTTTCACTTTCTTAGTTTTGAACAAGTGTTGTAATGTGACGCAATAAATCACCTTCTCGCGAAGAATAGCACCATTGTTCGTAACCTTCAGGTGTTTTACAGAGATGAAAAGAATGCTCAATCAGTCGTTGTACTTTGGTTGGATAATCGGACTATCACGTGAATGATGCATTTGAAAGTTTTATAAATAACTAAATAACAACAACTGTACAGGGAAAGTTCACAGGAAAAAGTAAAACAAGAAAAGTTAACCACGTCTGCTAAAGTTAACAGGGTAGGTTGACCAGGAAAGTGAACAAGGGAAGTTAACCACGTCTGATAGAGTAAAGAATGAAAGTTAACCAGATCTGGTTAAGTTAACAAGGATAGTTAACCACGTCTTGCAAAGCAATCAAGCAAAGTTAACAATTGAGCGTAAAGTTAACAACTGCCAGCGTTATCGTGACGGGTTTGGGGCCAAACCTGACTATTTGACGATGCTAGAAAACAGAATTTCAACGTCACAAGAAGCTGATTTAATCTTGTCTAGACTGACTAAAATTTTTATAAAGGTTGTGGTATTCCCCGATTTGATGTGAAATAGAATTACCATTGCGATGCATAAGACATGCACAGGGCATACACTATTACAAAAATACCATGATACATCGATCAGTCCAATTATTTGGCTCATAGTGCTTGGGATTGAAGGTTTGTTTGACTGACTGGGGTCTAACCTCATACGCAAGGATATTTCACTTTAATATACGACGGCGGATGACCCGGGATCATGCAAATGACTTAAGAAAATTTAGATTATGTTGGACTACAAGAAAATAGAATTCAGGCGAACATATACATTTCTATGGATATATCTCAAATATATGTTAAACGCCTAGCATATAAGTTTATGTGATACCGGAAGGGATTTTGTTTGTTTGTTGGAATGAGGTTTAACGTCGTGCTTGAGGTGATTCCCATTGGCGTGCAAGACCAATGTTTAAAGGAAACCACCCTCAACACCTCTGGCAGCAAACAAATATAAATACCACAAAATCACCAGGAATAATAGAAAGGCGATCAGATTGGTTTCGTGTGGCTCATAGCTTAGCTCTATCGAAAAGATCAGGACAACTGGAAGCTCACTCCCAGTATACATACGACGACGGATGACCACTTCAAGCTGCTTCTTGTTGACATACGGCAGGAAACCTTGTAAAAGCCATGCCCACCAAAGCCGAAGCCACATGCTATGACTGATGGCGGACAGAAGGATTCAAACCCGTGGATAATACATCGAAGCAGGATTAATACGCAGACCGACGATTATACGACTAAGCCACAGCGCTTTTCAACTACCAGCCAAACTACCCTGTATTAGTACGATTTCTAGATATGCTTTGACAGACAAAACTATTTTTTAAAATATTTATTGTTTAAAGAAGTCACTTATTTAATAAATTAACTATTTAAACCATATAAATACCCTTATTCATCGTGCCTGTATCATTTGTCAATCAGTCGAGATAAAATTTTAATTTATTGTTTGTTTGTTTGTTTGATTGGTGTTTAACGTCGTGCTCAATGGTATTTCACTTATATGACGACGGACAGAAATACAGGACATCACAAACAAATCTGCTTAACGTTACCCTTTAGCTCTGCGAACACCAGGGTAACAGAAAGCAACCTCTTTTCTCGCCTCTTACGATCGACAGAGGAAGCCGAAGGAGTATTTTGCAGGGCCATGGCCCACCCGCTCCCTCACGGGGCAATTTTAATTTAAACTTTTCAACGATTTAAAAGGCGGTTTATAAGTGCATATGACTGGTACTAAATATAGGGCCTAGCAATGGTAGACTATTTTAATGTTTATATATTTAAGCAATTCAAATTGACTTCTCCTACATTTATTTAAATGTATCGATGTTAAAAATAGCTATCTGTATACGCTGTTATAATTGTTTTTCCCAATGGCAAGCGAATGTAACATATCTTGGTTGTACTAGTGTAAATTATTGTTGAAAACTTGCAATACACCCGTCATAAAAGCGAAATATCTTAAACAGGGCATTAACCCCTAATCATTCAGTTATGCTAGACAAATTCAGTTTCCCCAATGTTCAAATTAAGGCCGACAAGGCTCTGAGCGTATTAAACTTAGCCTCAGAAGAGATTGTAACAAACACATAACATTATTTTGCTCAGTTGAAACGTTAATTCTCCTTCGGCGCAAAGTAAAGACAATGTCCCGTTTCTTCGTTTGTTTTTATCGTTTTTAACGTCTTACTGAAGCGAATTTTACTTAAATGAAGACTGATTGACTATTTCCCAATGTGCTTTACTTAAAAACCAACCCAGCCATTGTCAGAGCCATATACTGTTACTCACTCATATGATTGATTGATTGATTGATTAATTGGTTGGTTGATTGATTGATGATTGATGATTGATTTGTTAATTGGTTGGTTAATTGATTATTGATTATTGATAGTTGATTAATTGATTAATTGGTTGGTTGATTGATGATTGATTGATTGATTGGTTGGTTGATTTACGCTGTGCTTAAGAGTATTTCATTTACATGACGCAAATGTATTTCAACAATTAGCGACACTAGCAAAACCAAGATGTGAAGCGTCTCCATAATGCTGGAAGGCTTATTTTTCTCCAGTGCTAAGTAGAGGCGGCATTGCTAATCTTTAAACAAACTGCAGTTAGCCAGTAGGCCACTCGTATGTCAGAGGCAGACTGAAAGAATCGTACCTGTGAGTGCTACAACGAAGTATACTCAATAGGCCGACAAGCTATAACAGCTGAATCACGCCTTCAGGCCAATGAACTGTTTGATGTATCGCGTATAAATCGCTACTTCAATTATGGAAATAGAACGTTTACCTTGTATGTTTAAATGATGACATCCAATCACAGCTATATTGTAGTAACAAATACTCAATTATTTAGACTGAGAAATTGGAGAGGGCTTCAAGGCAGACATGAATGAACTGACAGGTAGACGCACGAAATATCGATAAACCCTATCAAATAAACATGAAACGACAACATCGGCGACGAATAGGCTCTCATTAATATGCATGTAATTTTTTAATGGCCTCTATCATTTAAAAAAGCAACGAAGATTTTCGCCATCAAAGGAACACGTATATGCATATACTTATTGTTAATATGTGCTCGGGGTTCAGCATTTGGCGAGAATAAAAATTGCATGGGGTACAACCTTGGATGAAATACGACATCGCATGGGGTACGACATTACATGGGGTACAACATTGTATGGGGTAGAACATTGCATGGGGTACAATATTGGACGGGGTACAACATTGCATGGCGTACAATATTGCACAAGGTACACCGTTGCATGAGGTACAAAATTGCATGGGGTACAACATTGCATGGGGTACAATATTGCATATGGTACAACATTGGATGTAAATCAACATTGGTCGGGGTCAACATTGCATTGAGTTTAACACAGAATGAGTTCGACATCTGACGGGGTTCGACATTTTAGGGGATCAACATTGCACAGGATTCAACATTGGATGGAGCTTAACATCGGAGGGCATTAATATTGGACGAGGTTTAATATTGGACGGGGATCAACTGCCAATGGGTTTCAACAGCGCATGGGTTACAACATTGGACGGTGTTCAACATTGGATGGTGTTCAACATTGGATGGGTTTCAATATTAGACGGGTTCAACATTCGGCAGGGTTGAATATTAGATGGGGTGCAACATTCTATAGTGGTCAGCCTTGTTGAGTGTTCAGCCTTGTAGAGTGTTCAGCATTGTAGAGTGTGCAGCATTGTAGAGTGTTCAGCATTGTAGAGTGTTTAGCATTGTAGAGTATTCAGCCTTGTAGAGTGTTCAGCATTGTAGAGTGTTCAGCATTGTAGATTGTCTAGCAGTGTTCAACATCGTAAAGGTTTCAACACTGGGGCGGCTTCAACGTTGTTCTGACTAAACAGGTCAAGTACCGTACAATCGACAGAGCAAAGGGGCAGCTTTCATTTTAAGTAAGCTGCAAGGAATTAAGGAGATGCGGTACATGATTAACCTCAGACTTGCATTAGCATATGGAGTTTGAAAGTAGCTGCATGCCATTTCTAACAAAATCCAATACACGTACAGACACATTGTGTTCACCATTTAACATTAAAAACAGTTTCGAACAAACTTGGGGAAGTGAGTTTCTCTTCGCAACTTGACTTGGCGATCAACATAGAGAGCACACGTCAGTGTTGGACCCACACACATGTTTTAACAAAGGTAGGTCTAGGCCCGAGATTCTGACGCACTGCTATTCAATGTGTCAAAGAGCAATAAACAATAATGGAAATCACGGAATGATCGGGATAACCATTCGCTAGTTCAAACGCAATGTTGGTCAAGATTAGCAAACAAGATGGCAAAATGTTAGGTAGGCACATTATCAGGAATACGGTCGACTCTTTCACCGACAGAGCGAGGGACGGACTGGAATGGTCTTTGCCTATCGATCCTAACAGCCGTGTCGAAGGGTATTTTACTTATGCGACGATGGTGATCGAGAGTGAACAACAACAGAACCATCATGTGAGGCGTTGTATGGAATTTATCCGTAGAAAGCTTCATTCTGACAGCATGAACAGAGGTCTAGCAGGGATCATGCAAATGACCTAGGGAAATTTAGATTATGTTGGACTACAAGAAAATAGAATTCAGGCGAACATATACATTTCTATGGATATAACTCAAATATATGTTAAACGTCTAGCATATAAGCTTATGTGATACCGGAAGGGTTTTGTTTGTTTGATGGAATGAGGTTTAGCGTCGTGCTTGAGGTGATTTCCTGACGGCGTGCAAGACCAATGTTTAAAGGAAAC
The DNA here is from genome assembly GCA_031763545.1 of Mopalia muscosa. Lineage (NCBI taxonomy): Eukaryota > Metazoa > Mollusca > Polyplacophora > Chitonida > Mopaliidae > Mopalia > Mopalia muscosa. Next base: position 10,496 of record JARFOD010005134.1, on the reverse strand, counting down.
CACCCTCGACACCACTAGCAGCAAGCACATATAAATACCACAAAATCACAAAGGCAATCAGATCGGTTTCGTGTGGCTCCTAGCTTAGCTCTATCGAAAATATCAGGGCAACTGGATGTTCACTCCCAATATACATTAATAAACCTAAAATTAAAGCATATCGAATATTGGCAAACATAACATAATCTAAGGCAGTTAATACCTTAATACCTTACCTGTACCTAATTAGGAAAGGTTAATCCCTGTCACAGCTTATAATGAGTGAATAACAACCAACTAATAGACATGCAATTAAGTGACTCAGCGGACAAATGAAAGAACGTACGGGATATAGGGCCGAACCATACGACACAAATAGGAAGTCATGATCTATCGTGTATGTAAGCATTCGTCATAATTTGACTGTTTTTTTTTCTTTCGCACATTTTTGCTTCGTTTGATCTTATATGCTCATTAGCACCGAAAGGTATGGAAGCCGGTAAAGGCCATTCTTATACAACCTAGTGAGACATGGTGAGAAGTTGAGAAGCGATGCAGAAAATAGTGTAGTTAGTCTGCTTCCATTAAGAGGCCTTTTTCAACACGAAAAGGATAAACTGTCAGGTTATTTCTCTCATAAATCTCTTATCAATGCGCGAATGACTATCACACTTGCGCAACATTGCGAGTTAGGTGCACGATTGGCTTTTCTCATACTTTCTCGCGTTACTTGTCATGCACAGTCAGTCAGTCAACGTGTTATCTTTAACGCCACGTGGTGTTTTGCCTAGAAGAAATGATAATAAAGGCAGTAGGGCACCTTTATGAACATCGCTTGACCGGAGTTCTTGGTTATTTCACGTGCACGATGGCTTTCCATCTCATTTGTAGAAGGTCCTAGATAATATTTTACCGGTGTGGAGGGTTCAAAATATAAAATCCATTAATAAAAAGCGACGTGTCATTAAAAGTAACGACTATTTCGATCTTCTTACATAAATATGCTCTGCAGTTGACGAAAGTCTCAAAGAAATGTGATGCCAAAGTTCGGATTAGTCTTAATCTAATTGCTATTTGCTATCGCTTTTGTTCCGCTTTTGCCAACAACAAATATACCCATTATTATTGTAACACCCCAATAAATTCACGTATATTACTGCAGTCAGTCTTTTATGACAATTACAAGTACCAAGCTAGTTATCTATTATTAACGCGTGGGTGACTCGATAAACTGTTAGCCCTGGGGAAGAATCATTTGCTTTCGACGATCCCTCAGTGTTCATGAATCACTCGAGCGGAATAAAACCCATTGCGTCATTGATAACTTGTAATACATATGTTTAACGTAGACTTCACAATGCATGTGTCTTACATTAACACACTGGAAAACTATGACGAAACCTGAACCCTCCCCTAGCGACTGTCATATACCGGAGGTCGAACCTGTGGGTGGTTATCCAATGAGGCTCTAAAGGCCAACCCGCTTACCACTAAAACACGGACGCGGACCTTAAGTACAATGGAATGACCAGATAAGACCCGTATATTTAGCAGTATTTACGACAAAGCGCCCAGATTAAGCGATTAAACAAAATAAGCACGTGCTTAACCGGAAGATGTGCACCACAAAGATAAAAAACAAAACATTATTTCCATTTCTATATATGTTTTGTTTCATTTTTAAAAAACAAAAATTGATTTTACGGGTTAAGTGCTTAAGGCCTATATGGGTCTTAATACGGGGCTGGCTGTCACAGATTCGAATCCATGACCAACCCAAAAGAAACTGAAGTTCTGTGGACCGCTCTAGCCTGGCTCTCGCTATCATATTCGAATCCATGACCAAACCAAAAGAAGCTGGCGTTCTGTGGACCGTCCTAACCTTGTCCTGGCTGCCATAGATTCGAATCCATGACCAAACCAAAAGAAGCTGGCGTTCTGTGGACCGTCCTAGCCTGGCTCTGGCTGTCACAGATTCGAATCCACCACCAAACCAAAAGAAGCTGGTGTTCTGTGGGCCACCCTAACCTATAGGCCCTTACACATATACAGTTCCCTTACGTAGAATTGCACATACCTGGTGTGGCGGTACATACCTTTCTATCCGTGTCAGAAATGCTGTTAAGCGACTGGTGTTAATTTCATCTGTACAATCAACACTGGCACATTTCAACGTGACTAAATTCCAGTAACGTTCATTTCTTTACACATGTAGGCCAACTCTTCACGAGTAAGGAATAATCTCCAACGATTAAAGAAGCATAAATAATAACTGAGTAGGTTTTCAGAAGTTAAAACTGTATACACACATTAAAATTTACACTAAAGTGTTCAATGTACACGGAAGTCCTTTTTCCAATTGCGTGAAATATTTTATCAAACCTTACAACCTACATCCGTTTACAGTGTGACTGTACAATTAGCCTTTTAAAGCTTATACTCTGTAGGGGGCAAACATGAATGAATTCCTTATATGGATGGGGTGACGGGAATAAAATCCGTACAATGAAGTGTTTGTCAGAGTGAATTTACACTACAGGTATTTTAATCCCTTAGTTAACACTGGCATTAAAGACGCCGCTGTATTTGAACAAGCATCGGTCTCTCTACATAGACTTGCTAAAACAGTGAGGAAAACAACACACAACTGAATTAACTCGAATTCTGTTGACCTTTTTAACTAAAATCGACAAACCAGAATCCGGACGCATAAGCTTAATATGTATGATTAGGGTCGCAAGTTCCTTTGTTTATTCGGGTTTACACACTTCACTATTAGATTTGATTGTTTGTTTGTTTGATTGGTGTTTAACGTCGTACTCAAGGGTATTTCACTTATATGTCGACGGATTACCACTTCACACTGTACACAGCCTCATTACGGTGGAAAACCGTGAGGAAACCTTGTAAAAACCACCCGGCGATTGCCGGAGCCACAACATACTCATATACCTGATGGTGGAAAGGCGGACCTTCACTATTAGAAGAACATGGTGGTCCCGATTAGACAAAATTTAGTCGCACCCCGTTCGACCAGTCAAAAACCTGGTCAAAAACTCTGGCGGCAAAACTCGACCAGCAAAAGCCTCGTCGCTCATCATTGGATTGAAGACTCGGTCAAGCTTTTCCTGGTCAAACGTTTGCGTCGACCATATTAACCCTGGTAACTTTTTTGACCAGGTTTTTTTCTGCTCGCTGGTATAAGTAGAATTTAAAGAATGACCAGGTTTTCCCTGGTCAAAAATATATCGCGACCATATAAATCCTGGTTACTTTTTTCACTAAGTTTTTTCGTCGCTGGTTTGAGCAGAATTTGAAGAGCGACACGGTTTTGATTTTCTGGTAACAATTATATAGACCATATAAATCCTGGTCATATAGGTAAGTTTTTAAAAGCGAACAGGTTTTCATGGTTAAAAACTTATCTTATAAAAAATCATCTTGGTTTGTTGACAAAGGTGATGTGGTTGGTCGAAAGGTAAGATGTCAGTTTTTGATTATCAAATTCAAAACCTTTTGACCCAATAATTATAAATGATTTGTTTCAACCATTTCATCAATATGAAGGTGAGCGCAAAGGGTTGATAAAACCACAGGTGACGTATAATGAAGACAAACTGAGAATCGGGCAATCCGTCGTCATATAAGTGAAATACCCTTTAGTGTGACGTTAAACCCCATGCAGTCAACTAAACAAATCGATAAATTATACATCGTACTTAATAGTGTGTATCAATATGCGTACACGGGAAAAGATTACAAAAAATGATCATTCCGGTCATTGTGGGGGTTAAATTATGTCGTACGGCTTTATTTAAGATTTATAGGATTTAGTCATTTGTCATGGCCTACTAGACGGATGCAGTATGAAATGTTAAAACCAAGATTCATCTTACATCCCCCTCTCTTAGGCCTACATATGTAGTTGTAAAACGCCTTCAATACATTTTAATTACATCTATTGACTCTCTTTCTGTAGTGATGTGTCTGAAGCCTACGCTTCAATAATTCTATAAAGGTTTCCTGACGAGAGCAAACTCTCGCCATATAATTCGCTACAGGCCCACATAATATCACAAAACATGTTGAGAATTGAATCCGTCATCGTTAAAAATGTTAAATCCATAGACATCCTGGTTTGATCATAACGGAAAAACTGTTTAGATTTCTTAATGCACTTTTTTTTCCTCAAAATATGATTACGGTGAAATTTAAAAGCGGATTTTTAATCAATTATAAATATAGCGTGTATGCAATCAAACAAAAAGCATCTGGAGTTTTAAAGAAATTTAATAAAGAAATGACGAGTAACGCGACTTTGTCCATTTTGTATTTTGTTACAAGCTTTCGAAGTATAACTTACTCCACCGTCAGGTATGGGATTTGCAAAGAGGGTTATAAGACCATTCTTTATATAGGGGTAATGACAACAATACATACTATAGCACTCACTTTGCATATCTTTTCATGCTATAGTATGTAAAGAATGGTCTTATAACCCTCTTTGCAAATCCCATACCTAACGATGGAGTAAGTTATACTTCGAAAGCTTGTAACAAAATACAAAAATGTACAAAGTCGCATTACTTGTCATTTCTAAATTAAGTTTTATCAAACCACTAAATAATCGAGTTTATTTAGAGAAATAGGATGATCTAACTAATGTAAATGAAAAAAAAAAAAAAACAGTGTAAAGCAATTAAATATCCGTTAAAGATCAAACTTTTCCTTTATAACGGTTGGGGCGGGGACAAATTAAACAAGTGAGTGACATATTCACGGGGGTAACAAAGTTTGGCCAAACTTCTCCTCTAGGCGCAGGTGAGAATGTAAATGATAGTTAACATTAACATTCTCACCTCCTCGTAGAAAGGTTTGGTTAAAATTCAAAACGTAACGACAGGTGTTGTTATATGCGGCATTGTTTTCAGGTGGCAAATAAACAAATTTAACTTAAAGCGATACTCCGGACTGAAATAACCCCTATATCCTTTGAAAGGTTACCAATAAATATACTGAATATGGCATCGACTTATCGTTTCTTCATTTTATAAAATAATCCGAGGGTTCCAGATATATACCTTCCTACCACCACTCAGCTGACATTTTGAGCGTGGCCAACCTTGTCCATGACGTAACGCGACTAACACTCTTTTGTGTTACGGGTTAATAACATGTGTGAATCAATAACTTGTATAGGTCATTGTTGTCAACTGTTTAAACAGTCGACTCTACAGGTCTCGTGACGTAGGCACCTATTTTGAAAATAAAGATAGTAGATTGGTAAATATTTGTGGAGCTCTTCAATAAAAAATAAAAAAAAGTACCTAGATATAGCCGCGTGGATACATTTGCTTGTAGTTTGTGCATCTCCCATTGTTTAAGATCCAATCATAAAATTGATATTGCTTGATTAGAAAATTAGAGAGCATGATTGAACACAAGAAATGATGCCCGTTTTACCTATATGCATTTTATTGCAGCCCGGAGTATTGCTATAAAGTGTTGCAAAACAAAAGGTTAATCTTGTTCAATTGTTTATCTGATCAAACTTTTCAAAAACACTAGAACAAATACCGATGGTATAAAAAAAACAAATTCTGCTTCATTTGTTGACCATCAGGTATATGAGCGAGTCACATGATGTGATCACATGGGGTGGTTTTTACGAGGTTTCCTCTGGGTTTTCCACCGTTTTGAGGCAAGGAACAGTGTGAAGTGGACAATCTGCGTGAAATACCCTTGAGCTGACGAATCAATATGTTCTATTCTCTATCAAGTGCCACTAATTATAAAACCTTCTGATTGTAATCAATTTGTTTACATTTTTATTCTTTACTTTCACTTTCAGTTTCCCACTGCAGCTTGAGAACGGACAAACAGTAGAGTGTACAGTAGCTAGGTATTTCCTTGACAGATATAAGATGAGACTTCAGTAAGTATTCCACAGGATTTTTTATTATAAAAAAATACTTTCACTTTCAACAAGTATCTGTCCCAGGCAAATAGATGATAGCGTGTTAGCCTACCGTGATGTACAGCTCACAGGTTCGAGTCCATCTGTCAACAACAGCTCTGAGTAAGTCACAAGATGTGCCTCGGGCAATTGCAGGGGTTGGATTTTATGTTCTCTCTAGGTATTCCACCTTAATCAGGCAAGTTGCGACAAGGACAATCTGTCTATAAATGTAATACCCTTGAGCACGATGCTAAACCCCAGTCTAACAAACACTTTTTCCATTGTATTTGAGTAGGACACAGGGTAAAGTGGAGAATCAGTTGCCATATCATGGAAAAACCCTGGAGTTCAACAATTTAACTCCAATTGAAACAAACACAATCCTAGCCCTGGTGCTCTCTGAGGTAAAGGGCAACAAGAAATCGATCTGTTTGTCATGTATTTATATTGGGTCTAGGTATCATCCTGGCTCGTGTATGATTGTAGCTATGGAAGTTGCATCAGCAAATCTTTCAAACAAAAATCTTGTATCTTGCTGATGCTCAGATATCAGAAAGTAGAATTGGTCAGGTCATAGAATAAAACCCACATGTATTATTGCCATTATCACCTGTATTTACCTGGTTATTATCTTCCAGATATCCTCATCTACCTTGTCTACAAGTAGGCCAAGAACAGAAACACACATATCTTCCACTAGAAGTAAGTCTTTTTTTTTTAAATGTTTTGTGTTTGTATATGAGATTTACAAGGTTACTGTTTGTAAAAGTGTCCTTCGTTGATAAATTACATCTCGAGTACTACATTTATCTATTGGATTGTCCTGTCTTCGCTGTACCTTTCACAGGATTGAGTCTTGTCTGTCGTCCCTCGGGTATATGAGTGAGTCACAAGATGTGGCTCTGGCAATTGCAGGGGTGTTTTTTACAAGGTTTTCTCCCGGTTCCCCATCATATTTAGGCATGGATTAGATGGACAAACCGTCTTCCTATAAGTGAAATACCCTTGAGTATGACGTTAGACCCCAATCTAACAAACAAAGTTTCTTTGTTTGTTGTCAGTGGTGGTTTTCTTCATCTATAAAGCAAAGAAACAATTTTTTTGTATCGATGATTTCAAGTGTATTAATTCAGGACATTACTTAAACATATTTAGTATGTGACATTAACGAATCATTCATCAATATACCCAAAATCACTTAAAATGTTTTCTTTCGATGTTATTATAAGAATCTAGAAATTGCTTTAGGAAGCACAGGACACCTTTTGCAGTTAGAAAGCATCACAATTTCTATGATTACATAATTTGATTGTTTAAATGCTATTATATTTTTACAACTATTAAAAAGGTAAAAATTATTTTAGGTATTATATTGTATTGATATTGTTCATGTTGGGTAATCATTGTGAAAATGCATTTTATACATTAATTACCTGTTAATTAACCTGAATTTCTGATTACAGGTGTGTAATATTGTTGGTGGACAGAGGTGTATCAAGAAACTGACAGACATGCAGACATCCACCATGATTAAGGTTTCTCAAATACGTTACAGACCAGTCTCTTAATGCATGTGGTTTTTGTGCTCCCCTTTTGTTTACACCTGTGTTCTCTCACCTGTACACTCGTTAAGGGAATCCTGGATGTTGGTCATTCAATCTTTACAAATAAGCTTGGATAATGAAAGCGATATTTTTGAAAAATTTCCTTCAAATATCAAAAACATATCAAATTAGATTGGCATTGAGAGATCTGCTATGCCTGTTACCACCTGTTATTTTTCTACCGGTAGATTTTCTAATTAAGGTTATAATGACCAGTAGAACTTCTAAACTTAAACATGGGAAAGATGGAAAATAGGAAATTTTTGACTGGCCAAATTCCAAAAAAAAAAGTGATTTATGACAGGCAGATTTCCAATCCTAGCTAAAACACAGCTTGATCACCATGGTAATTAAGACTGTTAACGAAGATATGATTGAATAACTCCGACCTGATTCCCTTAATTTACCTGCTGTTAACCTGATGCATGGAGCAGCCTAATGCAGTCTTATTTCTCTCACACATGTTCTAAACACTGTGTGATCTGGAATATGACAAAAGTAAATCAAGACGTTATACCAAATTTTCTTTGTAAATAAAGATATATTTTTTTTTAAAGGTTTTAATTATGGAAAATGAATCTGTTAAATTCATCTTGATTTGCTTTTCCTGATTAATTTGGGCTTGTCTCTGTTTTGTCATTGTTGTTTGACCTTGACCTTCGTCCCCTTAACCTTCACCGTTAACCAATGATAAATTTCAGTTATCCTATCTTTCATTTACTTTTTCACAATTAACTTTTTTCATGTCGCAAAAACTTTAATGGACTTCTTGTATGTGATCAGTTTTCTACTTGGTTTTCCACAATGACCATTTTTAGTGAGTTGCTAGATTTGGCTCTGGGGAGTGTGAGTTTTTGATTTTGTTTCCACCATCATATTGAACTACATGTACACTGAGAAGTGGACAATCTTTCGTCATATATGTGAATATTTAGTCCTTCTTTCAGTTTCCTTTGGCCATATTGGAGGGAGCCAGATGTTGTGGCTCCGGAAATCGTGGGGGTGGTTTTTAGAAGGTTTCCCCTCGGCTTTCCACCGTAATAAGGCTCGGTGAAGTGTACAATCCGTCATCATATAAGTGAAATACCCTTGAGTACGATGTTAAACCCCAATAAAACAAACAAACTGGATTGTCCAAAAAGTCCAGTGTTTGTGAGTTGCATTTCAAGATGCCAAATTTTACCTATTAACTGTTTGAGTAGATACGGCATGTTTCAACATTCTTTTGTATCATTGTGTTTCACTTTCTCTTCGAACAGTTTGACTTAGCATTTTTGTAAATTTCGTCATTCAGCGCTGGCTTTCTTCTGAATGAAATTGGTTTCTCTCAGAACAAAGTGGTATATGAGTG
>JARFOD010005123.1:0-11660 GCA_031763545.1 Mopalia muscosa | reverse complement strand
AGTGAATGTGTATGTATGTGATTGCATGTCAGGAACCTGTAAATGGGACTTGTTCCCGTAGGCTATCCTTCAGAAATGGTTATAACTCACGAAAAAAAGAAGCCATCTACATTATTTTTGGGCAGCTTCATGTAGCGGTTCATTGCCATTGCATTTAAGAGGGATTTACTTCCAGCCATTGTTCTGGCACACTCCTATGTGAGTGAAATAAAAATTAAATTCTGCATTTAAACGTTTAATCATTACTTTGTATTTTATCTATAATGTTTTCATCTCAACCAGTTACTCCATAAGGTTACATTCTTGTTCAATTGATCAAATAAATAAATTCAGAATGTTAATTAAACTTTAAAAAGTTACAAGGTTTCTGATTGGTTTTCCATCGTACTATTTAGGCAAGTAACAGTATGAAGTGGATACTTATAGGCGAAATACTTATAGGTGAAATACTTGGACATGCCTGCAAGGTTGTGATTTCAGCACACCTGTAATGTGCTCCTGAAAATTAACCATGTGTCTTTTAAAACACATTTTCAGTTATAGTTTGCTAGTGTTTGCTTCATGCTTAATTTTACTTTAGTAACATTATCAGTTTTCTTAATTGGTCCACACTGTAGCGGAGTGAATACACAATAACATAGGTCTTTCTTTATGTAGCGCTCCTAGGTTTGAGATCTGTATGTCAATTTTAAAGTATGTGAAGGGTTCGCACAATCTGGCTACAACAATCGTGGGTATGGTCTTTTATGAGGTACATGTACCCTCCTGGTCTTCCTCCACAAGGGGATTAGGCAGAGCGAAGCCCACTCGTCCTTTTGAGATGAACAGTTGCCTCATTTGGACACCCTGTTTGAACAAACTTTTACATGCAAGGGATAGGAAAACTATATAATAAAACGAAGGAGTTTCAAGGAAAGCAAAATGACCATTTTGGACACCATGCTTTTGATGTCTGGATTAGACCATGTTTTTCCATATAAAATAAAGCAAGAAACCTTGTGAAATACCTTTGAGTCGTTGTTAAACCTAATTAAACACACAAATCCGTACATGTCAAAGGACTGACAGATGATCTTTTAGATAATTATTATTATTTTTTTTTTCATGTAGCAGGTTTCCTCTCAGTTTTTCATAGAATTTAAGCACTGTGAAGGAACCATGTGAAATGTAGGTAAATTACCCTTGCTTAGGAGTTAACACCCCAGTCAAACAAACAAAAAAGACTCAAAACTTGAGAAAGAAAAAAATTATCCTTTCGGTTTATCTGTTTTATTTCTTGGTATATGGTAGTGCCGACTTAACACTTCACTTACACTAGAATTTTTCTTACAAACAAAAACTCAAAACTTGAGAAAAAAAATTATCCTTTCGGTTTTATTGGTTTATTTCTTGGTATATGGTAGTGCAGACTTACCTCTTCACTTACACTAGATTCTTTCTAACAAACAAAAACTCAAAACTTGAGAAAAAAGTTATTCTTTGGTTTATCTGTTTATTTTCTTGGTATATGGTAGTGCCGACTTACCACTTCACTTACACTAGATTCTTTCTTGTCAGTTACTGGTTTGGAAGATGTGCACCAGCAGCTACCGTTTCAACTATCCATGGTCTCCCCCCTAGAATTCCAAAACCCGGCAGTGGGGTTACGATCAAGAAAAACACAAGAAGTGAAAGCACGAATCGGGGAGGCTTCCCATGTGCCCCCGTCAACACTCCGTCATGCTATCAGTGCCGTTAGCCGATTTGAAGAGTGGCTGCAAATGAGCCACTTTCAAGATGTTCGGAATATTGAGGACCTTCCTCCAGAAATCCTGGATCTATACTTAGAGGAGTACTTTACCGTTGTTACTAAGCCAGGTGGAGACGATTATGATCCCAATTCCCTTAAATCGGTCCGAAGCTATTTAGACCGTTTCCTGAAAGAAAAACAATACCCTGTATCTATCTGTAGATCTGACTTGTTTGCAAAAAGCCAAAGAGCTTATCAAAGACGACGTACAACTTTACGTGCCTCGCAAATTGTTCCGTTACCTATCAATGATGTTAAACTTAAATTCATGTAAAAATACAAATAATTTCTCTCGTCATCTTCTGTCTTAATTTGATATTGAGATGATAGAAGCAGTTAGCAAGAAGCCAGAGAATATATCAAGACGATGATCAACTTTACATGATGTACAAATTATTCCATTACATGTTGATAATTTTAAACTAGAATTCATGTAAAAATGCAAAATATTTTCTCATTCATCTTTTTTCTATAAGTTAGTTATTGATATTAGGATGATAGAAGAATGCTATTGAGTTTATTTCAATGTTTGAACTTTTATTAAAGGTACATTTTTGTTAAACATAAACAAGGGTGTATATAATGTAATTACATGTATAAGTCCAGATTATTCTTATATCTGATGTAGCGTTACAATTACAGTGTGTTCTTGTATCGAGACGTGATAAAATTGTTTAACAAGCGCTGATTGATGATGTCAGACAATGAAAAATAATAATATCTTTAATTGGATTGGGAAGCTTAATTAACACATAAGCTAGTCTCCCCCTAGGACCGGCAAAAGGCTAGTGACATATTTCTTATTTTCCTTTTTTTTTTTTTTTTTTTATCTCTTGATTAAAATGTTATTTTTATGATATATGAGCTTGACATTTTGACATATTTGGGTTTTATTGATTTTGAATTTTATATTTATTGCAAGTTCTCAATTCATTTATAGTTCATGCATGCCTTTATAGTTTTATTAATTTGTTCTTTTGTATTTTGGCTTACAAGTACAGAACTAACACTGCTCTGCAGTATATACACGCAGCTTGGCTTCTAGGTTTAGTTCGGGGTTCGGCAAATGTTTGGAACAGAACTTCCTGTTGCCCTTGTCATCTAGGATGTCTTTGTCTTGTCTTTTGTGATTGTCTGGTCAGGCGGCAGTCATAAGGGTCAAATAACCCTGAGTGGGGCTCATAACCTTATTCAAAGAGACAATTATTAGACAAATATTGTCATGTCGCAATTGAATTTCATGAAAAACTATTTAAATGATTGGTAAAACATGTGAAATTTAAGAATAACCCTTCTTACTACTTAAAAATCAATGTTTTGTTCACATTTTCGTACATAGATTATTTTAATGCAATAGGAGAAGCAAACAAGAAAGTGTTTCCTTATGTCTTTTATATCTCACACTTGTTTATTTGGTTTTTTTCTGGGAAAATCTTGGGGCATGTTACAATATCTATGAAAATAAACTAAAATCATTCCTAAATTCTCTTATCTTAAAGTATTTCAATGTTAGTTTATGTGATAATTCTAACTTGTTTTCGAGAAGGGCCCGCAGCTGTGGCTAAGTGATTAGCCAGTGTGCTTTCTAAAGCCTACTTCAATGTAACGAGATCGAGTCCGTCTGACGGCCCTTCGGTAAAGGAGTGAGTCACAACTCACCAGATGAGCCTCCAACAATCGCTGGGGTAGTTTATACTAGGTTTTGCACTGAATTAGGCAAGGAACAGTGTGAACTGGACAATCCGTCATCATATAACTAAAATACCCTTGAGTATCACGTTAAACCCCAATCAACCAAACAAATTTATTCGAGAAGTTTCCAGGAATTTTATGACTACTACTTTCTGACATATTATTCTGATTTTCTCAGATATACTGTATGTTGTAGAGAGCTTCCTGTTGCCCTGATTCCCTCAGAGCTTAGGTGCCACATGAGGCTGATCTGTTTGCTTTGTTGTCATGAGCTTCTGTCGCATGATGTATCTATGACATTTAAAGATTTCCTCGTGGTTTTGGAAGATTCCGTCATGGTTTTCCACCATATTCAAGCAAGGAACAGTGCGCAATGGACAATACGTTATCATATAAATGAAATACCATTGCGTACGATGTTAAACCTCAAACAAATATAGTGAAAATATATTATTAATAGGAAAAAAAACATTAGATCAGTTATTTCTCTTATAAGAGTATTTGTGTTCGTCGTCATATAAGTGAAATACCCTTGAGTACGACGTTAAACACCAATCAAACAAACATCTTATAAGAGTATGCATTTCCCATGCCCTTTAACACGGCATAAAACACCAATCCATCAATCATTCAGGGTAGACAACTCTGTTTTTTGATTTGAAATTACCAGCCATTATCTGGGGGGTCATGGCTAACTTAGGCAAGTATGTTGAAATACAGATTATCTGGTGTGCTCCCCATGTACCATACATCCAGTGTGTACACTATGAAGTCCATTTAAGTGTATAAAATTCTGGTAGCTTTTAGAGCATAGTGTTAACCAGAGGGGTGTTCACACCCAAGAAGCCATTTATGACACCTGGTTTCAGTCAAATTTAAAATGGGAATGATAGAGTAACAGTAACATGAAATACCCTGTTTGTGTAAAAATGGTGATTTGAGACACCCTCTTCTTAACTTCTGGTCCGAAGCCATGGCTTTGTGGTAGCAAGTGCGCTTCCTAAACTGAACATGCTTTGATTTACCGTTCACTGGATCGAGTCCGCCTGTTGACCATCAGGTACATGAGTGAGTCACATATTGTGGCTCCGGCTCCTATCAAACAAACAATCTTGACTTCTGGCTAATAGAATGGTTAAGAGTTCGGTTATGTTAAGTGTAAGGTTTAGGGTCAAGCGTAGTGTTAGGATTATCTTTAGTTTTACAGTTAACCCCAGAACTTAAGCTAAGAACATGTCGACCTTGCGATCCATCTCAACTCATCCACCAGCATCTCACTGCAACTGAATTCACCCGATTTCAGTCGACATGTTCGCTCTTGCGACTGGGTACAACTAGTTGCAGTTTTCTGCAACCGGCTGCGATTGATCAAAACAAAACACATCACATGATGAATAACATGACTACTAAAATGCTCATCTTGAATTGAATGAAGAAGCAAATAATCGAGCTTTGACAGAGGAACATTTACAAATTTTGTAGGGCAAGCAAATATTTTTTAAAAAGGGACACTTGGTGTTAGGCTTTGTTGAAAAAACCAACATTCAATTTGTGTAACTATGGTACTTTTCTGACTGCTTCACATGATAAACATTACTCATGCGACAGTAGTATAACTGCACAATTAGCATGCGCAGTTTTTCCCAGTTGCAGTTGATGGCAGTCGACCTGCTCGTAACCCGTTCTGTGATGTTCAATTGCAGTGAATCGCACACGTTTTGTAAAATGCCGACATGTTCGTGACGACCATATCGACTGCGTCCAGTTGTCCTCAGTTTCAGTGAATCGCGTGTTGCCATGTCCTTAGCTTTAGACGTTTTTCTTAGATCACGTACAAATGCTCTAATTATTCATTCTGTGTTGTGTTGACTCCAAACCTAGACACCAATAGTAGCTTCCTTCTTTCATTGCCAGTGTCCCGAGCTAGAGCTGTGACTAACCGAGTCACACAGAACAAGACCACGAGGCTGAGGATCCCCAACATTACGCTGAAGACCCAGTCTACGATTCGGAACCTTACCAGTGCAGTGAGTCACTTCGAGCGCTGGCTCTGGGATCAACCTCCTGGAGACCTAAGGAATATTGAGCATATACCTCCCAGCGAACTGGACGAATATCTTACCCAATTTTACGCTGTTGTTCAGAAACCGACTGGCGGGGATTATGACCCAGATTCATTATCCTCACTGCGGTCGTATTTAGAAAGATTCTTAAAAGAGCACAGCTATCCTTGTTCATTGATTCGATCTGCAGAATTTACAACCAGTCAAGAAGCTTTTAAGAAGAGAAAATTAGAGCTGATCAAGTTACAGATTGCACGGAAAAGCGCAGAAAAACTGTTGGGTTTTGGGGAAGAAAGCTTGTGGATGGATACGGTTTCCCAAAATTCCAATCCATACTAATACAGTGATATACTAATATAGAATTTTCATTATATATGTGTAAACCAGATGTGACACCCACCAAAGTACTTTTTGAAGGAGAGGACAAAAAATGACAAAGCGACCAAGAAAGCTTGTAGAGAGATTTTAAAAATTGGAACAATTTGTATGTTTTTGCAGGGGTTGATAGAAGTCTAACCTAGCAACCACTAAACTGTCCATTGAGTGAAGAAATTGGCTTGAGTAAAGAAATTAAACTTTTTAATTCTCGTTCAAGATTAAAAAAGGATAGATGTCCTCCCAAGTTTTAAAAAAAGGCATGGTTTCAATATGGATGAAATAATATTGTAGATAAAAGTGTTCAATTTTGCATGTTTGGGTTTGTCAGAAAATGACTTTTATTAACCCCTGATGTGTAGACAATCGAACATTTTAACCATGGTTCAAAATTTAAAAAAGAGCCAAGATGTTACAGGCAGGATTGTAGCTAAATGCTGTGGTTTGATATGTTAACATTGACATGCCATGATGTGAATTTAGAGCTTACACTTCTTCTTAGGGCAAAAACCCATTCTCCGAGGGACTTCTGTAGAAATGATTCCAAAGAGATTCACTTTGTTTATATCATGCACGTAACAACTACTCTGAATCGACTATTATTTCAAAAGTTTTACTTTGGAAGTTTATTTAAGTACACAACTTGTGTTTCCGAGGCACATGACAACTTTCTGTTAGAAAGCATTTCAATTTGTTGTTTTTTTAGATGTTATAATACTTTCACAACAATAAACAGATAACAATTATTCGTAAAATTCTTTCAGTTATTTACCAAAATGTAACCAATTGTGTGTATTAAATTTCTCCTTGTTTAAAGATAAAGAAAACTTAATATATGAAGGGAGTCGGGATAAATAGCTTGTTATCAGATTGTGTATGGATAGCACTCATAATTGCAAAAGAGCAGGTTTTACAACTACATGTAGCTTGCCAAGTCCTATACATATGTTGAAGTATTGAAGTGTTAAAGCCGTATCACTGTTCTCTTTGCCCGCGCCGTGGCTCGGTGGTAGCGAGTGCGCTTCCTGAACTGAACATGCTTCGATTTAGCGTTTACGGGTTTGAGTCAGCCTTTCGACCATCAGCTATATGAGGCAATCGCAGGGGTGGTTTTTATGAGGTTTCCTCCCGGTTTTCCACCGTAATAAGGCTATGTACAGTGTGAAGTGGACAATCCGTTGTCATATAAGTGAAATACCCTTGAGTACGACATTAAACATCAATCAAACAAATAAACAAACACTGTTCTCTTTCATACATTGACTATTATTCAATAAAATCTCACCAAATTATTTCACAAGAATTTTTTTCTCAATGAAGATTTACTGTATTTGTGTTGAAAATAGTGAATATTTATTGAATAGAAGTCAATGTTATTGATACCGAAATAATTTGGTATGAAATGTCCACCATGATACATGGTTGCTAAAATTGGCATATACAGCGTAACTTAATCCGCTCTAAATCCCCTCAAATTCGTCCATACAATTACTGTTTTGAAAGCTATTTAAAAGACTTGTGTGAAGTTGTGTCTGAGAGGCGAAAGATGAATTTTTCAGTTAGAAAGCGTTAACATTTGTAAAGACAATTTAAATTTGTTCAATTACACTCTCACTATCGTCACAAGAAGAAAAAAAGTAAGGTTTTGTCATGAATGAAAATATTTAGAGTAGCCACAAACTTTGAATACCAATTTGTCGAAACCGCTGATTACATGCTTTACATTCAGGGTCACTTTGTTAAGTATTCAATTATTTGCCCTTTTTTTTATAGAACTTAAAACATATTAATGTGTTATATTCTTTCAATATTTTACTTCAGCTGATATTTAAGGTTTTGTTCCCAAGCCCAAGTGTGAATTTTAAAGTTTTAAGCTATGTTTGATGAAGTTTAAAGTCTGATGAATCCTAATAAATAAAACTTCATCATTTTAAGAATCATATTTTATTAAGTAGTTACTTTATTGATTTGAAATTTTTGATCATGTTAGGACCAATAATGCTAATAGAAATAAGTTCTAGCTTAGTGGCGGTTAGTTAGCTTCCAGTTGACCTGAGGCCCATAGCCGTGGCTAAATGGTAGTGAGTGCGCTTCCTGAACTAAACATGCTTCCATTTACCGTTCATGGGTTCGAGTCCACCTTTTGACCATCAGATACATGAGAAAATCACATGTTGTGGCTGCGGCAATTGCAGGGGTGGTTTTTACAAGGTTTCCTCTCAGTTTTCCACCGTAACAAGGCTGTGTACAGTGTGAAATGGACAGTAGACATAAGTGAAATACTTTCGAGTACGACCTTAAACATCAATCAATCAAACAAACAAACAAAAGGAAGCTTTGTATTGCCCAGTGTTCTCAGATCGAATGGGCAAACTAGAGGCTGATATGAAGTGTAGTTGAGTATTTAATCGTTATTAATCTCAGTTATTGTTGGAATAATACATCACATCAAGTGTAATATCCTTTCCCATGGAGCAAAGCACCAATCAATTATCGATTCTCTTATTCCACCTTTTATTGAGCCTTTTAGTATCTTTTATAGGAATGAGGTGCAGAGTACTGCAGACTAAATCTCAAACTACAACAGAAATGACCACTGCGGCTAACTCTATCAAGTTTTGCACAGTATTTAGGTAGAACAGTGTGATAAATAAACAGATCTGCTTCAAAATACATGAGTTGCCTTAAGAATGATGATAAACCGAAATTAAACAAACAATTGAAATAACACCATAAATCAAATCCTAGTGCTCGACATGTTCAAGACAACTGGAAGAGCTCTGACTTTGGTTTACAGTGAACTATACATTTGAACACTTAATCTTTTTGCCCCATGTTCAAAGTCCTTTACCTGTTTTGTTTTAGTTCTTAGTTTTTTTTCTTGCTGATAGAAAGGTCAAAGGTGATTGTGTTTTTCAATTAGGCTGGTTTTTTAATTAAATTTAACTTTTGTTGTGAAAATTTTGATTGCCAATCTACTCACTGGCAAAAATGTGATTGTCTGAAAGGCTAAATTCTAGAACATACCTAAATAACATAGCCGATGCATAAATGAATGGATTTCAATAGTGCATGCATTCTTGAAAACATATCTAATAGGAATCCCAAAATTAAAACAAACTTGAATGTTCTTGAAACTACCCCAAAGTTATTGGGATCACCAACTTCGCTGCATGAATAGTTCATGTTAGAATCAAGTAAGGAACTTTACCAAGACATCCATCCAATGGGACCTTTTGTTTTCATTTGCCAGAAGTGTGGAACTCTGATCAAAATAAGGACCAAGAGCAAGGTATAAGCTGGGAAGATGACCGATGGAAGGAGAGTGCTGAAAAGCGCTTTTCACTCAGCAAAACGAAGAAAAACATCCAGACGCCGTACAGCGAATCTGTGATACGAAACCTGAAGAGTGCCGTGAAGATTTTTGAGCGGTGGCTGGCAACCATGGGTTATAATGAAGACCGACGAATTGAAGAAATTCCTCCGGCAGATCTCAACGAATACTTGGTCCATTTCTTTTCCACGATTAAGCAACAGACTGGTGTGGAATACCGTCCAAATTCTTTGAAGCGCCTTCGTGAATTTATACAGCGTTACTTGAAGTACATGTCATATCCGCACTCAATCGCCATCTCTCCTCTGTTCAGGAGTAGCCAGGTTGCCCTAAAGGATCGGTGTGAAGAGCTAAGGAAACTGCACGAAAGACAACACATTAACGAAGAAAATGAAGATGTCAAATTTAAGATTGAGATTGAATAACACTGAATGAGATTGAAGCACACTAAACTTATTTGAAATACTTTTTTTTTTGTTAAAATGAATCGTTTATCACCATCTGAAATTTTTATTTGGTAAAACTATATATGTTTAATTTTGTTAAACACTGCCATGCACCTTGCGCTTCTAAAACTATTGATAAATAATCCTTGTTTTGTTTGAAGTCAAATATAAATGAGGCTACATAGAGCAGCCACATACTCTCTTCGGAGTTCGGTTTAAGTTCTCTGTAAAGATTTACTAGTGGATGATATGGAATTGACAGTATCAAAGAAATACTTTTATTTAAGGATTTTTCGTTTAGAATGCAATGTTGACATTTAATTGATTCCTGTGAACTTGTCGCGCTATTACTCAATGCGTTGTGATTTGGACTGCTAAACCATTGTATGAAATCCTGTTCATTTTTGTTAATAAGTAATGTTTTCTAGTCTCTGTGAAAATGACCAAGTAGATAATTCCAAGTATAATAGTAACACTTATTGGCAATTCTAAATTGCCCTGATAGTGTTAAAGTTTGGAATACAAAATTAATCATGAGACAAAGTTTACTCCCATTATTGTGTATAATTGCTGCATTTAGAACAAGGAGCATTTCAAACTGCTTCTGAATTAAGCTGAAAAGAAATAATTATGATTTGTTTTCAAGCCTGCAGTAAGAAATGGCAGATTGGAAAGCCCTTCCTGGTGTTCTCAGAGCTCAAGAGTTAACACGAAGCAGATATGTTTGTAATGTTTTGGAATAGTATCCTGTGATTATCTTCGTTTATGTTTGTTGCTCCGGCACTCGCAGGGTGGTTTTTAAAAATTTCTCAGTATCTCTGTGACCATCTGGCCATTATCTCGGTTTTCCACCGTAATAATGTATGGTGAAGTGTGGAGTTGACAATCCATCATCCTATAAGTTAAATACCCTCGAGTATGATGTCAAACCCCAATCAAACAAACAAACAAATCAAACAACTGGACCCTGGGCTCTGTAAGCCTTTTGGTTAACGATTATATATGTCAGCCCTAAAACCCTGTTGAGACAAACAATTGGAAGAGAGACCTCTAGGCTAGATCTCCTTTTCTGCACTGGTAATTGCTCAGTCAACAGTCATTACGAAGCTAATCTATTTGTGATATCTATGTCACCTGGCATTATTTATTGCCATAGACTTTGAGGTTGGTTTACCCATTAGCCTGGAACATTGTCAAATAACCAATTCAGAGTTAGAACTCCACTCTAAAAAGTAAATGAAACAAATGGGGTTGAACAGGGGCTATAAAGGGAGATAAATCTTTTACTACTGTAACAGGAAATGCCATTTGTCTCAATCTTTTTAGCGTGATCTGAACATTCATATAAATGTTATTGTTGTTCAAGGATATAGGTGGCACTGACAGTTATATGAGTAACACATTTATCTCCCTTTTTTACCATCGGAAACCCAATTAAATAAATAAGACTAACTCCTATTTGGTTGGCAGTGCATTTAATCAGGACAAAATATGAAGTGGGCAATCTTTATGTAACCCTAAATTCCCTGCACCAAGACATTCAACATAAACACACACACACTCTGAATACCCTATAACTTCTAGCAGTTGGGACAGATAAATAGGGGGTTTTACATGTTATTTCTGTGACCTGTCCCAAAATTAGAGTGTCCCAACTTATAGAAGTTATAGGGTCATTCTTATGAATTATATATATTAATTTTAATTAAATATTTATATGTGGACCGATTTTGTTTTTATGTTATTTCTGTTTTATTGACAATTGCATGTTTTCTAGTGAGAAACAAAATAAAGATTAAACACTACTTTTTGTCTTTGTGTTTGTTGAACTCTGTGCCATAGGTTTAGTGCTATCTGTTGGACACCTTTTGTTTTTCGACCCCTGAAACTGGTCGTTCCTGTTTGAAAACTTTAAATGAATGCCAGCCATGGCTTAGTAATCAGCATGTACACTTCCTAAT